>JANHGB010045266.1:0-11922 GCA_026283785.1 Coracopsis vasa | reverse complement strand
GAAGAGACCTTAAAGCTCATCCAGTTCCAACCCCATGCCACGGGCAGGGACACGTTCCACTAGAACAGGTTGCTATTAAACCTCCATAATTCGTCCAGTGAATAACAAAGCACCAAAACACTTTGCTGTATTGAGGAACTGAAGGCTTCCTATTCTGAATCTATTAATTTTTGACCTGGGCACAGAAGAGACAAATATAATCCCTAAACATTTATTCCTGACAAGACCTACTAGGCCCAACTGCACAACCAACACCATCACATTAGACATTAGACATTACACAAGTTTCTTATTCACACTATCGTCACCGGGAAATCAATCACGTTAGATGAGCAGGGGCGGGGGCAGCCTCCTAAATTGCTGCGGAGGTGATTTACAGAGACCCACCTCACCGGCACCACCTTCCCACAGCCCGCAAGGAGCTGCCAAGCCACCGTTCCACCGTATCCCACCGCGTTTAGCGAGGAAAGGAGGGCGACCAGCCCGGAGAAAGGGCTACCAAGCCCCGAAAACGACAGCCACCTCAGAGCGGCAGCACCGACCGTTAGTGAAAGGCGCCCACCGCTCCCGCTGATTGGCTGCTGAGTGGGATTTGAACGGGAAGGCGGGAAGAGCCGTTGGGCGTGAGCCGCTGCCTCACACCCGAGGACTGGAAGTGCCGCGCCTCATGGCGCCGGGGAAGGCGCGTTTGATGCGCTGAGAGGTAAAGGTGAAAGGGGATGAGCAATAAACTCAACACAAGGCAGGTGTGCCTCCCCGTTTCCTACAGGCTGCTTTCCCCATAGCCCTCCATGGAGGCAGCTGAGCAGATCTGTGCTGTTAGAAGAGTGGTTGTGAGTGGCTGAGCTCTGAGGTAGAAACACACCAGTAATAAAAAACACAAACTAAAGAAGGGAATTTACGTGATTTGGATAAACAAAGAATTCCAGATCTCACTGAAGGATTTAATTACAACATGAATAAGCCCAGCGTGTTCATGCCTGTCTGAGGCACCTGGCTTAGATGATTACTTGAGGCATTTATTGCACTTACCTTTAATTCTGTGACTTTAGAACATCAAAAATAAAACCAACCAAACTTAAAATGGAATAAATATTTTACCAACTATCCAGTTAATCTAATAAGAGAAAGTGTTCTGCTTTTAGCTTTGGAAATCATAGAATCATGGAATGGTTTGGGTTGGAAGGGACCTTAAAGCTCATCCAGCTCCAACCCCTGCCAAGGGTAGGGACACCTTCCACTAGAGCAGCTTGTTCCAAGCCCCATCCAACCTGGCCTTGAACACTGGCAGGGATGGGGCAGCCACAGCTTCTCTGGGCACCCTGTGCCAGCGCCTCAGCACCCTCACAGGGAATTATTTTTTTCCATTTATCCATCTTTTCCATGGAAATCCCTAGGAAAATCAAAGTAACTCTCTTAAAGGTACCCTTCCTGCCTATAGGCAGTCTTCAGAGAAGGATAAAGATCTTCCAACCTGGTTTTCCCTGGGTTTATTTCAGTTATAGGCATTTAACTACCCATTCCAGCTTTGTGCACTGATCAGTGTATGAGAAATATCCCTTTTGCTTTGACACCTTCCTTTTCCTCACTGCTAGGAAAGAAGAAATCACATTCTTCTGTTTCAGGTGGCTAACTGAGAAGCAGCTTGAGTAATAGTGGAGAAACCACCATGGTTTCATCACTGTTCTCTTCTGTAGCTGGCCAAAACTGTGGGTGAAACTGAAAACAGAAGATCCTGTGAGATGTCAAAACCTAATTTTATCCATCAGGACATGTTTCATCTTCCTATCTGGAGCAAGGCGATCACCAGCCGCACTCCAGCTACGGCATGGCTGCAGGCAGGACTTTCTCAGGCAGAGGGGTTTCCACCATCAGCAGTGTCTTAATGACAAAGATGCCGAGAGCCAGAGGTTAAAGAGCCCTGGATGAAGTTTGTGGAGCAAAGTGTCTCAAAGCCCCCTGTGGTTCCCCAGCAGCTGCAAGAGACCCTGCCTGGAAGTTTAATCACATCCTTTGGAAGCTTCTGACGTTTCCAGATCAGCTGAGAGGAGCATCAGTGTTTAGAATCACTGTGCTGGTTTTAAACAAAGGGGAAAAGGGACCGTTAATCTGTCACCCATTTCAAACAACCAGGACAGTGTTTTCTCTATGCCTCCTCAAGTGCTTTCCCCACAGAGCTAAGGGGATGGTGGTAGGGAATCAAACACACATCAGAGTCAGAGATAAAAAAAGAGGGAGATTTCAGTTTGCTGTGAGGATTTCAGCCTGGTTTTTCCCTCTTGGGCACTGAGAAATAGGTTTTCAGATCTCCTTTGATCCCCTAATAAACTACTGCGTTTCAATACTCCTGCCCCTGGGGTTCAGGGAGTAAGTATGTGATTCTAAAGCAGGCAGAGCCTTTATCACCGTTAGCCTGAAGTGTCACAGGCAGCACGGCGTCGTCTTTGCCTCGGTGCCGCTGGCTGGCAGCTCCAGCTGCTTCCACTCTCCTCTTCCACATGAAGAGGGAACATTGCTCTCCAGGGAAGAGCCTGACCCGGCTTGGGAGCAGATCTCGAGGTCTCCTGAGTGCTCAAAGGCAGATGAGTTACATTCAAGAGGTGTTCTCGAAGCACTGATGTAAATGGAAATCAAAGCCGCCTATGGATTTCTTAGCTCTCATTTTTACACCTGTATCCTCAGTCCCCAGTGCTGCAGCACTTCATTTGTTTCCCACCATCAAACCAGGGGCTGGTTTCTGTTTCTAGGATAGGAAAGTCTGAAAAACCTGTGCCAACAGCTACATCATGATATTGATTTATATTTGTCTAAGGACAGAATAACAGAAATACTGCCTGGAATTCCCAGTACCACAGCAGGGAAAGACCTAAATCCAGAAGTTACCTGGCTGTGTTTCAGCTTTGCTCTCATAGAAAGTACACCAAAAGAATTCACTTTTTCCCCTCCTAGCTTTACCCAGTTCTCATTTCTCTAACCAACTTCCTCCTTTTCATCCCTCAGCCGTGATTGCAAACCCTGCTCAAGTCAGCCTGAAGCTGTGTCGCTAATTCCTCTGTTTAGTTAAGAAAGTGACACCAAAACTTGTGTGAATGAGCATCATCCCATGGAATAATCTCGGTAACTGCTGAGGACCAAGAAATAGGATATATGAGCATAACTTTGATGTTTCTTACGACTCCACAGTGAGTTCCAGTGTCTCCTTTGGTGTCAAAGCCTGCTGATGTACCAGCTCTCTGAGACAGTGTTTGCAGAAGCGATTGCCACCGTTTCTGTAGGAGTCTCCAGTTTGGGATGCGTACCCTGAGACAGTTCTAACACTGACACAACAATTCCTGAGTGCCTGCAGCTTGGCTTTCACCAAGAACAGCGCTGTATTAGTGGGCACAGATCTGCAGGTGGAAAGGCAGGTTTTGAAAGCACGAGAGTGGATTTTGGAGCCCTCTCAAAAAAGCTGCTTCATTTCTAAGTCATTTAATGGTGGTCCAAAGGCCACCATTTTCCATTCCATTACACTCCACAGCTGCTGCCTGACAGTGTCACCAAATCCTTTTCTGGTGCTTCTATGTTGAAAGCTAATGAATTATCACTTGCAATTCACCTTCTTCTTGCCTCTCCTGACTGCAGAGCCCTTTCCACCGCTCCTCTCCCTACCATGTCCAGCTCAGAAAGCTCCTCTGCTCCCTCGTCTTCCCTGCACCCCCTTGCACTCTGCGGTGCCCCTTCAGAGATGGAGCAATCCAACCCTTAAACAGTATTTATGACACAGCCATTACACACGATTTATCTTTATTGTACTTCAATCACTTCTAAACAATTTAGAATATTTTACTACCCTTTCCCACAACGGAGCTGATGCTCTTGAGGACGGTCCACAGTGATCCTATGCTGAGTAAGACTCATAGAGAGCCCTTTGCTATTTTTAGTGATGTTGTTTCCCATGTGCATGTCTGTGCTCACCACCACTGAGATTTCTGTCCCTTTTTCTTGCCCGGTCACTCATCGGTATGAGATCTACTTGGGCACCTCATACTCAGCTGCAGAGAGTCCTTGGCATCACTTTGTGCTTTCTCACATTACATCCACCTCCTTTTCCACAGAACATTAAGCAATTCAGGGTTTTTGCTCTGTTAATTCTGGCTTTAAACCCTGCTGATGACACATGCTCTTGTGAGTTATTGCTCTAAATTAATTGTTTCATGCAATGGCATTTTCCCTTTGAACTAAGTGTTCCAAACCCCTTATCACTGTGATTTTATCTACATCCCCTTTCTACACGTTCAGTTCTGCATCTAAATTTTCAGACTAGGATTCATTTTTATTACATCCATTTTATCAGACTGTAAATTGTGTTTTGCTCCCTTGTGAGAAGCATCCTTTGATTCAAAATATTAATGAAAGATTTACTATTTCACAGCCACTTTTGCTGTTTCCTTGGTAAAGAGTGATCTGTCCATGTGGCACAAGTGCACTCCGTGCTGATGCTCCAACAACACTTCAGAAGTTCCTGCCCCGTTGAGGTTTGGCTTTGATGTTCTCACCTCTTTTATCCTTCCTTTTGAATGGTTTCCTAAATTCTTAACCATGCTATTATAAAAATTACATGTCCTGTTCTGTCTCTTAATTAAACCAACACAAAGAAGCAGCTGGTAGTTGGTCATAGTGAGAAGGCAAATGACATCAAAAGCCCTGATAGATTAGCTTAAATAGCTGCTTGTCTGCACACAAACGCTTGTTCAAAAGATGCTCTGTTTCAGTATAAGCTATGTATATGAAATAAAACGTGTGCGATGATAGATTATGATAAGAAGTCGTATAAAAGGCATTTCAGCCTGCACCCTCAATGGGCTATTTCTGCAGCTCTTTGGCTTCCTATTGCTTTTATTGGCGTTGGCTCCATCCCCAGCTCTGTGTTTGTCTGCAAGAGCTTCTGACAGCAGATGGCAGCTTCCTCAAAACCGGAGGGGTGAAAGGGATTGCTATCAGAGAACACAAAGCTGAAAGCTCATTGCCTTGCTCTGCCGCTGTTGGCAAGGTCACATCCTTGATCAGTGGCAGAACTGGGTCATGAGGGCATCCCTCTCCTCGCCTGGGCTGGGAAGCAGAGTGCTTTGTTTCCCTGTGCAGTATTTGCAGCTTGAAAGGAGCCGGGCAGCTTTTGAAATGATAGGATTGACACTTCAGTAAATCACCAGCATGAGCAGTCTGTCACTTTACAGCCAATGCACAACCTCAGAACACCACAACGCTGCTGCTAACAACAGCTCTGCCATCCATCCGCTGCCTGACATTCGTTCAGAGCTGGGGAGAAGGGAATGTGCAGCACAGGTAGTTTAGCAGTTGGTATAAAACCATTACACTTTGGTGAGTCCTCCATCCAAACGCTGGGTCAGAATTATTTCCTGTATGTAAGTTATCCTTTGAAATTCCACTGAAAGTTGAGATTTCCCATCAAAATACTGTGAAGAGGCAGCACTTCCATATGTGCTCAGGTGTTGGCTTTGTCATCTGCTTGTTTGGGAGGTGTGGCTCATAAGCCATAAGCCGAATCACAATACCTGTGTTTCCCCATTATCCAAATCCAAAGAGGTTTTGCTTAAGGAAAGTTCAAAGATCATGACAATGAATATTTGTGTTTGTATAAGGGGGTTGATGCTTGACACCCAGTCTGGTGGAGGTGCAACTATTTCCTGCAGCAGATCTAATCCTTCCTGACCGCAGCACAAACGTGATCAGAGCTTGCTCTTGTTTGTTGACAGGATCCTTTTGGATTCAAGCTGTATGTCCCCTAAGCCAGAGGAGATGAAGCTGAATATCTCGTTTGCCTCATGTGATTTCAGCATAGCTGGTATGAAGAGTTATGAGATTTAACAAGTTCTGTCCAACTCTGACATCTCAATTTGTTCCATAACAAATATGGATATAGTTCAGAGAGTCTGATGATGAATGGATGTTAGCAAAAACCAAACTAATAGTCTAGGTCATTATACCACTTCTAATCTAATGCCTGCTGGTTATTCTGTATCCTCAAAATGAAATAGCCTATTTTTCCTAGTTTGCATAGGCAATCAACTGATTTTTCCTGTCAATAGTGAAGTAGAGGTTTTGTCTCCAGCCTTTTCCTTCCAGCCAGGAAGATTTTTGCCACTAAGGTCATTCATTTCAGCTAACAGTCAAGTATAAGTTAATTTTGATGAAATTAATAAGACGTATTAAAAAATGGCACTTGGTAAATTGCTTCGAAGTCCAAGAATTGCAATTTGTGTGTGTGTATATATATGCATTTACCAGATGAAATGGCTTTAATGTGAAAGCTTAAGAGATAAAAAACATTTAATTAGTGCTATTACAGTATCACGTGGAGCCTTTGCTAGGCCAAGTACCTAGAGTCATACACTAAGAGACAGCTTTTGCTACAGAAAGTTCTAAACACCTGAGTGCTGAGGCCACTAACAGGTTTTGATGGTCCTGACCAGCCTCACCTGGGCTCCTGCCCACATCCTTCCCATAGACCCAGGAGCCTATTTAAGCTCAGCCCCAGGAGGCTTTATTCCTGCCTTGTGTTGCAGGAAGGCTGATCTTCAGCTCAGTCACAGCTTGTGGCTGTGTGGATCTGTTGATTTGGACCCCAACCTGTGGATTGGCTTCTTGACCTCAGACTACTTCTGCAGCATGTATTTAAGTGATGATCTGGGCTCTGGTATCGCCCTCAGTTGTCACCCTGAGGTCTGTCCTGCTTGCTGTGCTGGAATACCATGAGACTGTGCCCTGGCTGGTGAGGTGAGATGTGTTACTGTGCTTGGCTCCTGGCTCCCCATGTCCAGTCAGCCCTCATGGCTCCCTGAGTGTAACTGAATGCTTGTCAGTAAGATAGATACACACTGACAGAAATAGAGTTTAGATGAGAGCTGCTAACATATCAAAATGCTCTGCAAGCTAAAACGGAAAATGCAAAAGCTGAGCATGCTTTAAGTACTGTAGTGGTCAGAGGAAGTAAATGTTTCTACTGACCTGAGGGAATATTTACCTTTGACTACAGAGGGTTGACCTTATCCCTTCATTTAGCCAAAATATCTTTCTCTATGTCTCCAACGTCAGGCAGTTGGGGTGAGTGGCACCATACAGAATGTTAGTATCACTTTCAGCAGCAATTTGTACTGTTCTCTTGGCTATGAGATGCAAAACAGTTTATTGTAATGTCCTATAATTTCATCTTGATTTGGGCTGCACTGGTCTGCGTGCTGTCCTTCCAGTAAATATGTCCTTTGCTTATCTGGAATACGCAATCTACCTTGCAGCTCTCGGTCAGAGGCCCGTATTCATCTGTATGAGATGACCATTGGGAAGTACAGCACGAACTTAATTATCTTCTCTTCCACAGGTAGAAAACAAATAAAATGGCTAAAGTGGGAGCTGGCGCAGAAGATGGGAAAGGAACAAGCCCATATTCCAAGGTAACACATTGATTAGTGTTGCTGGCTCTAATACCTGCAAGTAACACGGAACACGGAAGGGAGCCCATCATCAATGTCAGTGACTTAATGAGGCAAAGAGCGGGCTCCTTAATTAACACCACCGACCCACGGGGCCGCCGCTGTCCGTGGTGCTGGAGGCGGCTCTCTGGTCCTGGGTCCGGCCGCGGTGGTCCCGTCAGTCCTTCTGGGAAACCACAGCGGGAAGTGCCTAGGGCTTCCTGGTCTTCCTGTAGGATATCTGGGTTGCGAGGGCTCAGGACCAGTTGAGTGAAAAGTGGAAGGCACTTGAGGAGCTTTACAGAAAAATAAGTGATTCTCGCTCAGGTGCATTTTTGCATTGCGGGTCTGGAAAAAACTATTTCAACTTCTACCGGTTGCACTGGAAAAGTACCCAAACCCCTTCCACAGATACTTTATATATTGCTTCCTGCAAGCCTGTCAACTACAGCTTTAGGAAGTAAAAGCTAAGCAATGAACTGAGATCCTCAGCTGGCCATTTTATGCAGCTGTACTATGACATGTCAGAAGAAGGTAAAACAAATACCTCAGTTGCAGGAAAAGCCCTGGTGAGAGAGCTCACACCCTTCTAGCCATGGGGCAATCAAAGCCAGAGGCTTTGCAGCTTTCATTGTTATCAAAATTGGTTATTTGTAAACCAAGGACTCACTGAAACTTTGTCATGCTTTTAGACGTGGCAAATTAGATAACTGTGGTGGGTAAGGAGTTGGGTGGATGGTCACAGTCGCAGAGCTGCAGACAGCAGCTTGGTGTCTGGGTAGACACCAGTGATATGTGGTGCTCCTCAGGGGTAGGTATTGGGACTGGTTCTGTTCAACCTCTTCATCAGCAGTGTGGATGGTGTGATCGAGTGCACCCTCAGCAAATTTGTCAACAACACCAAGCTGTGTGGTGCAGTTGATGTGATGGAGGGAAAGGGTGCCATCCAGAGGGACCTTGGGAGGTGGGACTGTGCAAACTTCATGAAGTTCAAGGCCAGGTGCAAGGTCCCACACCTGAGTCTGGGCAATCCTGAGTACAAACACAGGCTGGATGGAGACTGGATTGAGAGAACCCCTGAGGAGAAGAACTTGGGGGTGTTGGTCAATAAGAAGCTTTTCATGACCCAGCAGTGTGTGCTTGAGCCCAGAAACCAACTGTGTCTTAGGGAGAAGCTCTTCCCTGTGAGGGTGATGAGGCGCTGGCACAGGGTGCCCAGAGAAGCTGTGGCTGCCCCATCCCTGGCAGTGATCAAGGCCAGGTTGGATGGAGCTTGGAGCAACCTGATCTAGTGGAAGTGAACTGCTCTTGTCTCTGTCAAGGCAGTTCAAGCATCTTTGTGATAAACACAAAAGGAAAGCTGAAATAGCATCCTGGATAGGTGTGGTCTTCACTTTGCAGATTGTTGCATTGATTCCCTCCATAAATGCTGAATGGCACAAGGGAAGAACCTTAAACCCCCTAATTCTGCAATGAAACAAAGGGGAGGTGAGGTTATCAGGTTATCTTCATGAGAAACCCAAAGGGCAGACAGAGCTGCTACTGAAATGTGGGGGAGCGCTGAGTCACTCTGCATTGTGCTGCCATAGTGACTATTTACCAGCTGGTTAGGAATGAGGAGAGGATGAAAAGCCTGCAATAAAAATTGGACAAGTTGCAGCTTGATGTATATTGCATATAACTTGAAAAGAATTAACAGAACACTTAAGGTTAATTTTTACATTGGTGTTATTTGGGGCAAACAGATTACACTGGACTATTCAATAGGCACATAAATGTATTCAAGCAAGAAATAAGAAACTGATATTTCTTCTCTGCTAGACTACTGTTGTTGCACCTAATTGTGACAACAAGTTGGACCCACTTTGGATTTATTCACAGTGAGGTGCTGTGTTCACTATAACCCAGCCCAGGCTGTGAAGGATCAGAGTAGGGGGTTCTGGCAGTAATGGGGTTTGGGGCAAATTGGAAGATCTGATGTAATTTAGAGAGGGGATATAAGCTCAGATTCCTTGGGCAGTCTTTTCTGATGGTGTCCTCTGCTCTGGCTATTAGGAAGATTGCTGCTGGCCTGTGGCTGTGGCTTAAATTTCTTAAGGTATATCCATTGCAGGAGACAACTCTGTGGCATAGTAGTGATTTGGGGCACTTCTGTGACTCAAGAGATTCCAAGTGGCCTCTTACTGTGGAAAATTTCAGCATCGTGATGACAGGTATCTGTCACTGTGCTGCCTCTGAAGGCGTTTCCATTACTAGCATCCCAGTTGATGGACATGAAGTGGGAGCACTTCAAGTGACTGCTGTTGAGGTGTGAACAACTTCAGAAAACAGTGTAATTTGGCCTTTTGGGAGCCAGCTGGGCTGAGCTTGCCTTGGGCTCTAGTGCACAAGGAAGCAGAAAGCTGTTTAAGGTTTTAAAGCCAAGGATTAGAAAAAGGTTCATGAGAACTTCGCAGAGAGGCAGGAAGGTTGTGGTGAAACACAGGAAGCCACTTGCCTTTTCTAGTCTGCACAGAGTTGGGGGAGCTGCTGCAGGAGATGAGGTCAGGAAAGCTGCTCTTTGCAGAGGACAGACAGACACCTTGTGGCTCCCCAAGGCAAAGGCATGATGGGTTGGGGGGTATTTGTTGTCAGTGGTGTTCACTCCTCTGTTAGATGGAGGAGAGGTGTTTTCGGGACCCATTCTGCAGCTGCACATATAAATCTGTTTGCTGTAAGCCTGTTCAGTGGAGTTGTGGGAGCTGGCACACTTCAACCAGTTTCCACTGATCCCTCAGCTTCCCTATGGAAGTATTGTTTGGAAAAGTCCATCTCCTGAAAGACCAAGAGGTCCTGTAACACTGGGACAACTTAATCTGCCCTATCAGTGAGCTTCAAGTATTGTCATTAACAGCTAACAGAGGTTTTCAGGATCCCGGAGGCAGGGCTCAGTGAATGACACTGGTGGTTCAAGGGGAAGCCTGGGCTTGCTTCAACACAGGGACTGTAGGATCTGTGTGGCCTGCAGAAGACAAGGTGTGCTAACAGCTTTCCAACACAATTTGCTGCAGAGAGCAAGTAAAGAGTGGAGTAGAAACTGTTCTGCCTCATAACAGGCCAGATGAAAGCTCTTAAGTAAAATAGATTGTGCAGTATTTAATGTATAATCTATTTTACTCCTGAATAAAATGAGTTGCAGTAGATATATTTGCCAAGTCCTACTTTATAGCTGGTTTATTTGATTTTACGGCACGAGCTGTAGCTGAAATCACAATTGCTGTAGAGGCATTTACTGTAAGAACTGTAGCCTGAGGAACCAGACACGCCTCTGGTTCCCAGCTCACTTGTTACCATGCTTGAGGGTGGTTTTCTGCCTTGAGACTATTGATCTCGGAAGCCCAATCGCCCTTGAGTAAAATGAATGTGGTGACTTTCTAGCAGCTCTCAGGAGTGGGCAGTGGTGACCCTGGCACAAGTGACATCAGTTCTAGTCAGCTGCCAGTCCTCTGTGTACGGGAAAGCTTTTAAAGTCATTTTCATAGTGAATCAGAAGGAAACCACATTGGGAAAAGTCATTTGCATGAAATGGAAATTCATTTACACCAACTTCATTCTTGCCTTTAAGAAAACCAAAGGCTGTTATCTTCAAAGGAAATATGTGTCCTGGGCAGCTGTAATCATACCTGAACCAGGGCTAATTCCCGCTACAGGCAGGGCATGGTTTGGGTGTTTCTTGCTCTGTGTTCATGAAGAGTTAAGCAGCCGCACATGGTAGCGTGGAGCTCTGCCTGCTTTTCGGGTCTGCCATGTTAGTCCCTCGAAAGGCTGGGGAAAAAGACACAGGGTACCTTCTACCTCTTGCCACTCCTGTCCTGCTTACCCACTGCACTGTGATGGCCAGAGGGATGTGAGATGTGTTCTCACTGTTGGTGCGGCCCTTCCAAAGCCTTTTTCTGCAAAGCCCTTCTTGTACCATGGAGCTTGGAGATCAATTTTTCTACAACTGGCTTGTTTGGGAGAAGATGGAATGTAAAAAACACAAATCTACTATTCCCCATGTATTTAACATCACACACGGAGTTTGGCTCCTTGTTTTAAGCACCCATTAGCTGTATTTTAGGGTGTTAAAGTAGCCAGAAGCAGTGCCGATGTGTCTGGCAGGCTCTGCGGATGAAGCTGCGGGTGTTTTGGCATCGCTGATGGCCGGGGGAGTTAGAACCGTTCCTGTGCGGGTCCCCTACAATCCATTGCTGGGGTACAGCTGCTTCCCCTACCCTGCCCGGTGCTCTTGGCCGCTGCGGAGGGATGATGATGCTCCTGCACGGCTGCCCGGATGGGAAGGAGCTTGAGAGCTCGGGAGGATGAGAAGGGGATGAAGGAGAGGAGGAGGCGGGGAAGACAGGGGGTGCGCGGCTAAAAATACCGCCCTGCGCGGGGGGCGGGGGGTGCGCAGTGCGCGCTCCCGGGTGCGCAG
>JANHGB010045265.1:73235-88258 GCA_026283785.1 Coracopsis vasa | reverse complement strand
AATAAACTTGCAGTATATCCAAAGGAGAAATCTATATCTGAGATGAACTGAACTGCTTTGGTGTTCGAACAAAGCCACATTTGATCTCATGGAGTTTAAGTAGCTAGTACCACTAAACTACTTTGTGTATGCATGCCTGCTTGTGGCCAGATATATAGAGTGGTCCTTATCCCTGTCTCTTGATGTGATGTCTTAAGGCGTCTCATAGTTCCTGAGAGGGAGACCTTGTTTAACACCCTGGCTAATAACCGGGAAATAATTAACCAGCAGAGGAAGAGACTAAATCAGCTCATGAACAGCCTGCAGCAGCTCCGACTTTATAATCAGACATCTCAGTGGAGTGTTCCCAGTGATACATCTTCTCTTAGCAGTGCTCAAAGGTATGTGAAACACAAGTTCCTGGGTAGTGTTGACACTCCTTCTCTCTTGCCTCCAGCAATATGCAAGGGTGCATCTTCCAAAGAATGCTGTTTTGTGGATGTGGTATCAGAAACAAGATGTCCTAAAAATTATACTAAACTATGTCCACGTGATAGAGAAGCTCATGGGTTATGTTGTGTGGGACACTATTTGATGCTTATCAGAGATTTCCCCTACAAGTTACAATTTTTATAGTAAACAGGATAATAGAGCCTCCTACCTCAGCGTACTGCTGGGTGTCTGAATTCAAGGGAAGAAGTGAATGGCTCTTAGAGTTCCAAAGTAAAGATGCATTTATTTAAAGAGCAAAGTATCTAGAGGAGCCACTTGTTCTTGTAGATAAACCAATGGTTCCAGTGGCTCCTTTTGCCCCCCTTTTGTTCCTGACTGGGTTGGTTTCTGTCTGCTGATCATGGTTTTTCACTGCTCTGTCTTGTCCCAGTTTTGACAGTGACCTTGAAAGCCTGCGCAATGCCTTGTTGAAAACTACCTTGGAATCACATGCCAAACCTCTGCCTAAAGTACCTGGTAATTTATTCTTTTTTTCCTGCATTCACAACATAAATGTGAATCACTGTTTTTGGCTTGCAGTTTGATTATAGGCTAATAACTGTCTTTGCTTTTCCAGCTAAGTTATCCACTGTGAAACAGGCACAGCTGAGGAATTTCCTAGCCAAGAGGAAAACTCCACCAATTAGGTCTACAGCTCCAGGTAAACCTTTAGTTGCTACAGAAGTCTGAAATGCTTTCCAGGATGGTGACCTACCCAGCTGTGGGAATCAGTCCTGAAATTACCTTTTGGGTTCTAGCTCCTCAATCCCTACTTCTCATTTCCTGTTCCCCTATCTGCTCTCAGTAAGTTTCCTTCAGTAACTGACTTGTCAAAGGCATCTTTTCCTTGCAGTTAAGATTCCTGTCAATGCAGGATTAAAACAAGCCAGTAGAAGAGCATCCTAGAATAGGATGTTTCTGTTTTGGCTGTTAGGCTGGATGATTCCCTCAACTTTTAACACATACGTGTGATTTTGTTTCTGATATTGCAGCAAGTTTATCCCGATCTGCCTTCTTATCCACAAGATATTATGAAGATTTGGATGAAGTCAGTTCAACGTCCTCAGTTTCCCAGTCACTGGAGAATGATGATTCACAGGCAGTGGACCAGGAAGAAGAGGCTGCTCCAGTCCAAGTCACTCGTCATGCTCCTGTGGTCCGTACTCCCTCTATCCAGCCTGGTTTGATGGCGCAGTCTCCATCCTTTGGGAAACAGCAGCTCTCCCTGGGTACTTTGCGTGAGTTGTTTTTGCAGTGTCTCTCCCTTGTCCTGCATGCGTTCATGTCTCAGTATCTTTAACCACTGTGTCCATTGCCAGTGCTTCAGGTCCTGGAGAAATGAGACTGCAGCATGCAGGTTTACATTGCCAAGTTTTTAGAAGCAGTTAGCAGACAGGCATTGTAACCTCAGGAGCTTGACCTGAAAGCACTAAAATGTCTTGACTCATTGGCTGTGTTTTTCTGATAGCCTGTTTCTTTCAGCTAGTACTGGCCATAGGTAGCATTGTCTTCCTTTAGTAACTTGCCTTAGGTGTATGCCATTATTTCTTTAAATAATGCCTAAAGACCAGGAAACTGAAGTACTACTACATTTGATTGGTGTGACCAAGGTTAGGAGTTCTGAGCCCAGTGAGTCACAGTAAGAATTACATTTGTGTACTGTCAGTTTTCCTTGTGTGAGAGATCTTTCTATATTTTAAATCTCTGTATCCAGAGAGAAAAATACGGTGTCAGCAAAAGTGTCTGTAACAGCAAACTGAAAGTCATTGAAATAATAACTATTGAGACTTCCTTGCTTGATTCATTGGGATATACAGAAACTGCCAGGGACAGATTGTGTTGATTGTTTAAAAGCCCTGCAGTCTTGTCAGAAGGAAGCTGTGTACTTAGAGGAACTGTAGTTCAGCAAAGGCTTTCAAGTCTCCCTGATTTGTAAAGTTATAATGAACTATAATACTTTTGTTTACTTGGTTTTAGTGTCTACATCTTCAAACCGAATCATACCACAAGGGGCGGATAGTACGATGCTTGCAACGAAGACTGTGAAACACGGAGCCCCTGCTCCCACTGTCACTGTTCCAGCACCACAAGCAGCTGCTGCTGCAGCTCTGCGGAGGCAGATGGCTAACCAGTCCCCAGGTAAAAGGACGGCTAATTGCCCAAGTGATCTCTGAGCAGTTGAATGTGGCTTTCACAAGAATTTATCACTCTCAGAGGAGAAAGTCATCAAACAAAATGTGACGCAGATCTGTATTTGTTGCACCTCTGAGTTATCCAGTGTTTCTTTGTCTTCCTTCTTCCTTTAAGCTACAGGTACAAAATGCCTGAGAAACTCCCACCTCGGGTTTCTTTGTACCCCTACTCATCTGTTCAGTGGCAGAAATGTCAATAACTCTCAGGAGATCCTAGCGTAGCAATTGATCTGTGTGCCAGAAACTGCTGGAGAGCAAAGAAAGAATCACTGGCCTCTATTAATAACTGCTCATTATTAGCTAGGCAATTAAAGATCTGAATTGTAAAACAATTTTTATATTGAAAAGCTGAAGGTGAACTATTGAATTAAGCCTTGAATCTGCTTGTAAGGTTTTGAGTTGACAGGGAAAAGGTTTCTCAATTTAAGCTTTTCTTGTTTGATTCTAGACAACACTGCAGCATCAGTGCAGAAAAGAAACAAAATTCAGTCACTGGTAGTTTATTTTCCTTGCCCAAAGAGAGCTTAAGTGTAGAAAATGGACTAGTGATATGAATTTTGGTGGAGGCCAGGTGTAACTACACAGGTCATGTCTGTAAACCTGAGATGTTGCAATGTAGGTAAGGAATAATTTGTAAGAATAAATAGATTTGGTCAGCTAACAATGAAAGATGTGTCAAGTAGATAGACAGCTCTCTGCTGCTTTGGTGTCCAATAAGAAGGCTGACATACCAAACATTTTGGGCCAGATATACCATGTACCTTCTAGAAACCTGAATGGGTTTCTTCTGGAGTTACTCATAGGCACCCTATTGAATGAAATGCTTAATATGGAGAGCATCTTTATCCATTTTTTTTCCTTAAAGCTGTAAGCACCTCCTTGACTGAATCAACCCTGAAAAACGTACCTCAAGTGGTGAATGTGCGAGAACTCAAGACCAGTGCATTGACTCCGGCTGTTTCTGCAGTAATAGGGTGAGTGGGTGCTCCCCTTCTTTCTGGTAGCTTTGGATAGCACTTGCAATAGAGCATGTCTGCCGATGGGGAGCAGTAGTAGTATTTTACATAGTCTGACAATATACGACCTAAAGTAGATGCATTTAGAGAAGAGTATTGGGTTTGTTGAATGAAAGGAAGAAATACTTTATTTCCAGGTCATTTAAGGATTTGCTAATGGCTTGTCCTGAACAAATGACAAGACCAGTATTAACCTCCTTCTCCATTAGTCTGTGAAATGTGTTTTAATGCCGCCTCTCCTTTTGGGAGCCAGTGGTTTTACTGCTAATATGTACTTTGGATCTGGTGCCTCGCCAGTCACTACCTCTGTTCTGCCCTTCTGTGTGGGAAATGCACCCCTCTGTCGCTGAGTGTGGTCTGTGGCCTTAAGCTGTCCAGATGTTGTTCCTTTTACTTCATCGTCCATTACAGAGAAAAACTTCTCTGGAGTTATGCCTCTTCTGTCCGTCCTCAAATTCACCCCCTGAGGGAGGGAGAACTGTGCTGTGGCTTTTCTGGATACATCTCTCAAATTCTTTGACATCAGAATTTTGACTGAAGGGTTGGATGTCAGTAGGGGCTGATCTCTGGAAAAATATGGAGCTGTGAGTCTGCCTTCCTCACAAGTAAATTATGAATGTTGCCTTTAGCATTTAACCTTGAATTCGTAAAGGCTTCCTGTGAGTTAGCTGGAACACTTGGCTTTCCTACTTCTGTCTCCTACAGACAACAGCCAGCTCAGCTCGTTCCAGAGATTTCTGTCTTATCACCAGGCTTTGTCACCAGCCACAGAACTTGTCCTTTTCCCTGTCCTCCTAATGCCCTTGAAACTCTTTGCTTGAAGTTCCTACAGTTGCTTAAAACCAAGATAATGATTGCCCATTTTGGGGCTGGGGAGGAAAGGGCATTACTGAAAAGTCAGAGCAAAGTTGGGCTTGCTGTGTAAAGCTGAAGAAACTCACCACATACATCTGACATGTCCACGTGGAGTTGTAAATGCTATATCCAAGTAACTGTGGGCTATATGTGCAGCTCCTGGAACAATTTCTCTTGTGCATCTCTTGTGATTTTCTTACGTTTATGTGTAACCTCCATCATCAAAGAAAAAAGGTGAATTTTCTTTGATGCAGCTTTTCAAAAAAGGGACCAGAGTCTTGCAGTGCTGGTACTCAGCTGCTGACCTTGACATTTACTTCATGGCTTCTTCTGCATTTTAGTTGGCAAACGGATTGGGAGCTTTTTGCTATTTTATTTTCTCCTGACAGTGATAAACTGAGAGAGGGAAGGGCAATGCTACATCTTTTGAAATGAAAATTTGCAGCCAGCTCTGCTTGGGAGGTTTTGCTAAAAGCAGTATTGTGACCAGGAAGAGTTCTCCACCCTTAGTTTCATCAGAACTATGATAAGGAAAGTGAAGAGTATTGGCTGTACTCTAGACAAGGACAAAAGCGAGCAGTAAGTCTCCGAGTTAAACTGTAGTTAAAGACCTGTCTTTCAAGTCGTTTTAGACTGGCAGTATTGATTGATATCTCTAATTTATAGAGCACCAGCTAGCTTGATATCTTGAAGGCTTTTTACAGTCTTATCTTACAGCTGACCTCATAAAAACGTACCCTCTAAAAAGTCTACCCGGATGAACCGTGCCTGCCAGTCAGGTTCAGCTCTAAAATAAAGAGCATTCACCCAGCAAAGTTAATTCATCAGTTTTTGCTGCTTCAGCCATCCTGGCTCTCTTCTGCTGCTGCAGCACACTCTTTGGGTTGTTAAGCAGTAGCGGGTTTTCAGTTGTTATCAGTTGTTCAATGGCCTGTGGTGAGGTGTGTTGGTGGTCCCAGTCCAGTTATTTGATATATAGTTTCCAGTGTAAAAAAAACCTCTTTCCACAACTGAAGTCAAACCCAGCATTTTCATAGCCTTGTCAGAGAAGCTGTGGGTTAGGTGATCTTTATACTTTATTCTGATGAAAAGGTCTCACCTAACATGACTTTCACAGACCTTCTGTTGGTTTATTCTTTGTTCAGGGTGCCTGTGAACTTGAAATGTACAGCTGTGCCTTCCCAACATGGACTCTTTTCAGTGCTAATCTTGGAGTTTTTCTGGTTTGTTTTACTTTTGCTCTGGGTAGAGGGCAAATCTAGGCCATGCAACAGAGAGAGTACTCATTGCTGGAAGGAAGGACTTGCAAAGCTGTTGAAGGCACAAAACCCTATCCAAGACCAGATGGCTATGCACATTTACTGTTCCATGTGTGCATACCCTTCCTTTGGAACATAGGAAATTTCTGTGAGTTAGCCCATCGCTGATCAAATAGTAAATGAAGTTTGAGATTCCCTCATGAGTTAGGAGATGCACAGCTTCTGATGCCCAGATTCACTTACTGTCTGGGATTTGAACTTAAGCTTCTGAAAGCTTCTGGTATTGGCCATTTAAGCTGCTGAGCCTGGTAAGCCACAGACCTGAGGAGTTGCTAAAACTGGATGGCTCATCCCAAGTTATAGTGGTTTGGTGTGTTAATGGCCCACAGCATGTAAGTAGGATGCTTCACCCCAGAAGTAGCTGCCATTCTGCAGCAATTATCTGTGGGCTTTGATATACAATTTATTTCATGGTTAAAATTCCCAAACCTATAATGTAGAATATAGGTTAATTTTATCACAGTTCTTGCCATTACTTATTAATGTTTATACTACACTTCAAAGACATGAAGTGCTTCCCCCCCACACCCTCAGCCTTGCCTCCTTGCTCAGCATTCAGAGAGTTGCATGTACTTGTCTGGGCTCCACACTACAAAGGAAGCTTCTTAAATTTGTTATCCACTAGGCATAAGATTGTAATCCCCTTACCTGCTGATTTTTTCATCAACTCCCTGTAAAATAGAAAAGCCTGACTCTCTTCAGAGACAAAGAGTGTGTGAAGAAGGCTTGATCGCTTAAGTCTAGGGCTTTAAACACATTTGCAGACTTCCTTTGTTAAATGTGGCTGATTCATTTAAGAGGTTTATTCCCTAATCAGATTTGTTAGTTTGGAGTTGTGTGTGGAATCTTTAATAGTGGTGGTTGTTCAAGTGTTCTGGAAGCTGTGCTTTTGAGAGGTGAGGAAGTCCTCTTTTAAACTAGTCACTCACTTAATGTCTGAATTTTTACTTTTGAAGGTCATCTGTACCTCACTCTGCAGCCCAGGCAGTCCACCAAGTTTTGGCAACTGTTGCTACAAATCAAGCTAAACAGGTATCTTTATAGAACCCTTTTCCTATAGAATAGTGTACCTGGGCATGCTCAGCACGGTTTGGGGGTGTAATTGTTGGTGAAGAGGTCATCTAAAAATGTCTGTTCACAGCTTGCCCTGCATTCCTGGCAAACCACTTATTTATCTGTGACCTCGACAGTGTGATGCCAGGCACCTCTTTGTTATGTCTTGCCTTTTCTTTTGAAGACTTTCAGCTTTCTAGTGGCCATAGCCTTGCAGCAGTAAGGGTAGCAACTAACAACAAACAGGATTGGGTAGATACACCAAAATTTCACCAAGAAAACTTCAAAACAAACCAGCAAGTGCTATGCAATCAAGGGAGAGAGTAGTTTGTCTATGCTCTTACTCTACTGAAAACATTTGTTATTGATCTACAAGCTGCTAGGTTTTACATCCACACATCAATAAGAAACGCAGCAGCCTTTGTCCCCTGGAATCATTGAGCTGTTGCCCTTGGAGGCTTACTGGCCTCTGCAAGAGACTTGTTGAAAAAGTTGAGTATTGACCCTGTAGATGAGTGTCAGGGCATAATGGGCCTCAGATTGAAGGGCACTTCTAAGTGCTATAGCCACCTTCCTCTACTTAGTTCTTAAGTCATTGCGTGACTCTCATGATACCAAACCAAGGTCAGAAGGACCTTTGTTAATGGACAGACTGAACTGACCTGAAGTGTTATTATGTTTTTAGACACCTCTAATAAGCTCACTTAAGGGACAGACTCCACCTTCCTCTGTGTGTGCACCCTGTCCTATGACATCTACAGCTGGTCCAACATCTTCCGGCAACAAAATCTCAGGTAAGTTGTCTTTGGAGATGGAAATAAGGCCTGGATGTCTTTTGCTACCTGTCAGGGTCCCCAATCCAGAGAATGAAGACACTGAGGAAAAAAGATTTGCCTCCATTGAGAGGCTGCTATGCTAATTTTGAGGGTGAGAATTTGAAAAACCAAGGTACTGAAGAGCAGGAGATTTGTTTTGCATACTGCCCTTTGTTTTGTCTCTGTTCCTGCATCTAGAATTCAGTGATAAAATTCCTTGTTCAGAGGGGACTGAGAATGTGTAACCCTTATCAAGAAATGTTGAAGGCACATTTACCAAAGTCTGCTGTGATTTGAAAGCAAAAAGCAGCCATCTTTGCCATTTTGGTTTTT
This sequence comes from Coracopsis vasa, assembly GCA_026283785.1. NCBI lineage: Eukaryota > Metazoa > Chordata > Aves > Psittaciformes > Psittacidae > Coracopsis > Coracopsis vasa. Next base: position 80,204 of record JANHGB010045265.1, on the reverse strand, counting down.
TAAACATGAAAATCATGCTGGTTTTAAACATGCTGGTTTGGTTTCTGAGCACGCAGCACCTTAGGAGTACTTGAACTAGCTTGAAACGAACAAATTCAGGTACTGGGGCTGTTGAGCACTGAACTTCAAAGCCAGTTCATCAGTTGCACACGGTTTAGAGGCTTCTAAGGAAAGGAGTTTACATCATTCAGTGCAAATGGGGGAAGATGAAACACTTAGGGAAAGAAGAAATTGATTTTTAATGTGTATTAGATAATAATGCTTGCACTGGACGTGGTTTTATAAGCTTCTTGCATAAATGTCTGAAATCCATCTCTGATCTTCTGTCTTTAATCCATGGATGTAGGTTGCCTCTTAGCCAGGGGTAAGAAGCAGTAAAAATAGCTAGAAATCGTATTTGACTTGGCAAACACTTGTTAAATTTTGGTTTATTGAAAACACCAGCTCCTGAATTTGACAGCACTTCCTTTGTATTTGAACCGTGTTTCAATGCGTTGACAAGAGATTTTAACAAGGATTTCTTGATTTTGTTTAATTTTTATTGTCAAGATGGTGACACCTATCTTTGCTCTCATCTGGTATATATTTTGCCTTAAATCTTTGAAATAATGAATGTGTTCTCTGATCTACCAACAGCAGCAAGAATGTTGCTACGTATAAATATCAGACCTGGCATAAGTGGCAGAAAAACTTTGTTTCCAGTTGAGAAAATTGCTGACTGTGTGTGCAAACTATTCCTTCCTTTTCTGATAGTTAGATGACAAGATGCTTTTTCTCTTTCATAGCACTTGTTCTTGTATCTTACAGGACAAGGGACAGTAAAAACAGTTACAGCCGTGGCTTCTTCTACCGTGACATCCGTACAAGCAACAACTGCACAGCTTAACAAAGCCTTCTCCTTTTCTACTGTGGGGTCTGTATAGCATTAATATTTCTTTGTAGCTGATATTAAACATGAGTACTGGCTGTTACACCAAGTGTTACCTACAAGCTGCATAATACTGTAGAATGGCACCTGCAAATGTTAGACTGGGGGGAAGTGTTGCACTGGAATTCTTGGAAAAGACCTTCTTGTTTGTGGCATCCTACCTGAGTGAGGTCTGAAGGTCTGTCAGAATTTGACACAATATCATGTTTCTTTGAGATTTTTCAGTCTGTAACTTATCAAGAGTACATAATGACTGGTTTGCTTTTCAGGTTTGTCTAGAGTGAACTATTGAACACATCATATACTCTGTGTACTGGTGTTTCTCATCATTAGGCGATGATTTGAGATTAAATTTCCAGTTAGGACTTGAAATTTGTACTGATGGTCAAACTTGCTGAATTATTTATTTCAGTATAACAAATGTCATGTTTTGGCTTGAAAAGTAGTCTGCTCATGAAGGTGACTAGGGAGTCCCCAAGCCATCTGGTGATTTCTGTTACATAACAGTAAAACAAAGCAAGGTGCATGTTATGAACATGCAGTTATTCTGAAATCTCTCTTATAGAGTGGGTTTTTTTTTTTCAGTGATGACAAAAATATTTCTTTGCTCATATCTCATGTTTGGGGGAGAAGGATGACTCCTTAGAAATGATTGTTTGAAATTCTGCATGTTTACCTGTCCATTACTCAAGTGAATTTCTCTTTATGAAGTGGGTAACATTAAGCATTTCAAAACACTCATACTTTCAAATAGCTGATTTCTTTCAGTCTTAACCATTTCTCTGCCAGTTCATCAAGTGCATGTTACCCAAATGCCTTGCTGTGCTCTTCACAGGGCTGAAAGAGTGCTTTCGAGAGATGGAAATTCAGATTCAAAGTGCAAACAGACCCAGCCTTTGTCCCAGACTGCAGGGCTTCAGTCTATAAATCATACGCTAAATACAGTGCCGTTGTCAGTCATGTCTGTTACACAGCCTGAATTCTTCATCAGCAGCTGGTCTTTGAGAATCAGAGAAAGTTTAAGAAGCCCCAGGGAATGAAGGTCTCTGGAGGACCCCAGTGCTCATTCTGAATGATCACAGTATTTTTGCAAGACACAGTGTTTTTAGTGTGAAATAGTCATGGAAACTTTTAATATCTGAATTGCTATGAGTGATCTCCTTTTTGACAGGTGGTCGTATCCAGTTATTCCCTGTTGGACATACACGGTCTCTTAGCTTTTACCTCTTTTAAACTCTAATTGCCACTGTGGTTTCTGCTCTCACTAGTCTCGGGAAAGCAGTTAGGACCTGGTGCATGGTGTTCTGCTGAGCTGAATGGGAAGGAAATACACAGCAGAATAGAAAGAATTTGGGAGGATGAGGGGTGGTCAAAAGAACTTTGAACTCTGACTCTTTAACCCTCTAGAAGCCTTGTTAGAAGGGAGACAAATAGAGCCCAGTCAGGCTTCTCTCTGTTTAGTTGTTGGAGAAACTGTTCTTGTGCCTGAACTTTGTGCAAGTCTGTACTGGAAATCTGAGTCTCAGAGTTGTGTTAATCATGGGGTTGGAAGTTTCACCCCTTTGAGCTAAGTGTCATTCTTTCCCTTTCTCCTTTCCTTCTAGGTCTGGATTTAATTTTGGTGTTGTCACATCAGCTGCTTCATCACAGACGCTGCCCAGCCTGGCTTCATCACAAGGTTAGTTTGGAAGAGCATGCAAACAATATCTCTTCCCTGCTAAGAGAATGCTTACTCTTCCTAATTTGTGTAGTTCTTGGTTTACGTTGTAGTCCTATTATTAAAATTGCAGTAGCTGCAGTAACATTACATATATATGCTGGATTATGCCCTGTAATGCACAGAAATCTAGGCCACCTGCCTTTAAACTAAGAGTAAGCAAAATATTTGCTGCCAAGAACATCTAGGAGGTACTGGTTTATGAAAAGGATAACATCTGTAGTCATTTCCTCTGTTGTCTTTAATCTGTAGATTGGAAGTTGCGAGGTGGTCTGATGCAGAAAGCTGTCATTAAGTGGAATGAGCTTTTAGTAATGGGAGGGGAATGCTTGGGATGCATTGTGTTGCTTCTGAAATTGAGTTGACAATATATAGGCCTCCTTTCCTTTTCATAGGCAGATAATATTTGGTTGGTCTGGAAAAAGGGGACTGATACATCTGTCTTAGTGTTATTGAAGATTTCTGCCTAAAATATCAGTCTTGCAAAAGAGATTTCCAGTCAAAAACTGATTTCCAGTGTTACTGGTTACTTTAATAAGAGATCCTACCTCTTCTTACAAATCTTGACTTGCTTCTGTCCTTAGACCATCACAGCCACAGCTATGCTACTGGTACTCTCTTGGCCTTAAGCAGAGAGAGCTAATTTGGCTTAAAACTTGAAGATTTGGTTAATGTAAAAGCTTAAGTGAATAACACTGATTAAAAGAGCAGTGGGAGGTGCAGGAGACAGACTTGTAAACCACAGCATTGTGCGAGGGCAGTTACTTCATGCTGCTCTGTGAAATGGTAGGAGCACCTTTGCCTGTGTTAGCTGGTGATGGAAAAAGAACAGAAGGAATTTCAGTGCCTCAGGAAGAAACAAATGCTACATTATTCAGTGTCAGTTAACTACTATACTTAAATATACTTAATAGACATAGAGAAAAACACAAGGATAATACCAGCTGTGCTAAGCTTTTGCTCTTTGTTATTTAATCTTCATGCATATTTCCTGTACCTTATCCAAATCAACCCATAGTCCAAACACCAATGCAGTGTTTTCAAGTCAGAGTTTGTGTGCATTTGGTGCTCAGAAATGATAAAAGAGCTTTGCATACTGTAACTCAGGTTGTAACTTCTGTCACTCTCTCTGGCAGCCCCTGCTAAAGAGTCCACCCAGACCGACTCATTCTCACTTGCTGCGGGTTCCAAATTTGGAGTAGCCCCTGAGAGCTCCTTCACATTTGGGTCCCTCAAGCCAGCAAGTGCTCCAGGGGCTTTAGCAGGAAGTAGCTCCTCAGGAGATGGCACCCAGTCAAACAAACCTGCTGCAACAACATCTTCTGCTCCATCCACAATGTCTGGCAAGTTGGATGTCCCCTCATCTAAATCAGGAGATCACTTGTTTCAGAGCAGTTCATCTGGGGAAACTCTTGGGAGCTTCTCAGGACTACGGGTTGGTCAAGTAGATGACAATGCCAAGACCACCACTAAAGCACCACCTACCAGTGTTGTAGGAGCACAGTCATCTAAGGTATCTACAGTACCTTCTGGGTTTACTTTTGGTGCTCCCCTGTTGTTAGGAAAAACTGGAGAAGCTGCTTCAACCTCAGTCACATCAGCTGGCACAGCATCCCTGTCCATCAGCACTAGTGCCACAGGCAGTCTCTTTGGTAATGTCCAGATAACCAGCACAGGGTCCTCTGGAGTATTTAATCTTGGAAGCTCTAGTGGCAGCAAGCCCACCTTTTCATTTGGTATTCAGCAAGCAAACAGTATGAGCACGTCCCTCTCTACCCCTTCTACCTTCTCCACTTCAACGTCCCTCTCATTTGGAAACTTCTTGAGTTCAACACAAACTGCTGCAACTTCTACTAAGGGTGCAGGGGACACCAAATTACTGTTTGTGCCAGAAAAGCCATCTGAAAATGAAGCTGTAGCAGCTGGATCTTCACCTCCAACAACGCTGTCACCACAGCCACAGATACAGCTTTCAGAGCCCATTAAAGAACCCGCTTTACCCCAGGCCACAGCCGGGGACACGGTCTCTGCGGGCTCTGGCGCTGCATCAGCAGCATCTCCCCCTGATGCTGTTGCTGCTCCTGCCACCACAAGTGATTTGAAGGCACCAGTGCCTCCTGCTGTTTCTGCAGCTGCCCCACCAGATCAGAATGTCTCAGCAGCAACTTCTACAACAAACATTGCCTCTCCTGCAGAAGCCACAAGTGTGTTGGCTGCTACCTCTGATGCTACTACATGTGTTCAGAGTCCAGCTGTTGGTGCTCCTGTGTTTGCCCCCACTTCTGCAGGCTCCTCGGTGTTCTCTCAGCCTTCAAGTTCCAGCTCTTCTGGCTCAGCATTTAGCCAGCCTGCTGGTGATACAGCTGCTGCTTCTTCCACACCACCTGTGTTTGGACAGCTACCAACAGGTACCACAGCATCCTCTCCGTTTGGACAACTCACCACCAGTACCTTGGCCACTGCCACCGCTACTACACAGGCTGCCAGCTCAGGTTTTGGTACTTCTGCTTTTGGCACCACCACTACTGGGGGCTTCGGTCAGCCAGCCTTTGGACAAACACCGACCTTTGGGCAGCCAGCAAGCAGTTCTTCAGGTGGTTTTACCTTTAGCCAGTCTGGGTTTGGGACAATGCCAGCCTTTGGCCAGCCAGCAGCTTCCACAGCAGCCTCAAGCAGTGGCAGTGTTTTTGGAGCACCAGCTAGCACCAACAGTGCCAGTTCCTTTTCCTTTGGACAGCCATCTGCCAGCACTGGAGGTGGGCTCTTTGGACAAAGCAGCCCTCCAGTGTTTGGGCAGAACACTGGCTTTGGGCAAGGAGGATCAGTCTTTGGTAGCGCTGCCACCGTTACTACTACAACATCATCTGCTGGGTTCAGCTTTTGCCAAGCTTCAGGTAAGAGCAAACGGAGGGAGATGTGATATCCCAGTGGTGATGTCTGGCTGAAGTACAGAGAGCACTGGGTCACTGGGGAAAGTAGGACATTTTTAGTGTCTTTTCTTATTCCCTCTATGGCACTTGAGGGTTTTTGGTTTGTTGGCTGGGTTTCTTTTCAGTTAGTAAGAAAAGGAGCTGCAGTGTGTGTATGAGGGGGAGGCTGATGCTGGAGACTAAAGAAGCTTTTGCTCTGCTTCTCTCTTCGTCAGTCGGCCTCTGAATGTAGCCTTGTCAATCCAATCTTGCATTCATTTTTATACTTACAAGTCTACCTTGACTTAATTTTGAATTATGAATTGTCCTGCCTGTACAAAAATAAGTGGGTTGGATTCAGCACAGCGTAAAAGATCCTAAACTAGTGTGGTGTTATAAATTGTTACACTCAAGTGGCAACACAGCTCTGAAATCATAATCAAGGCAATGAGTGCAGGTGCAGCACTTCTTCAGTGGGCTGCATAGAGTACAGGCAGCAGTAGATATATAGCCAGGTATGGTACTATATCATGATTGGAGATGGCAGTAGATTTTAAGCCTTCCAAGTGATGGGTTAGCAAGGAACTAATCTGTTAAATCTGCCTTTGCCTTTGGAAACATCACAAAATGAAATATAGCAGCAACATGAGCGTCAGCTACCTTGTCTACACAGTTCAATTGAATACTTGAACAGACCAAGCCTTCTTTGTCAATCTCCTTTTGTTCTCCACATTGTTACAATATATTGTTGGGTTTTTTTCCAAAGCTTTGTCTGTACAGTCTTCAGATGGCTCCCAGGGACAAGTGAAAAGTACACAGTAATAATAGAGAGCATGTATTTCCAAAGAAGAAAAACTAATTAGGCTCATTTAATTAAAAATGATGGCACTGTAGGCAAACTGCTTGTTCATTTTAACTACAGTAACAGAGAATAGTTAAGTAGGGGAAGTGAACTCTGCTTGAGAAAGGTGTTCCTAATTATAGAAATGAAAGTTTTACTACAAAATGCACATTGAAGTGAACTGGAAAATGGAACATGGAGTTCTTTTTTTAATCAAAACATTTCATTATCTATAACAGGAATCTTTAGGTAACAAAGCTTCTTACTCAAGTGCAATCAGAACGCTACAGCGCTTGTTCGTGACATGGAGGATTATTATAGTCATGTTAACAGAAATCCAGTTCTCTTATATTGTTAGCAACAATGTCACAATTGGCCTTTTGTTTTCTGTTTGGTTTTAAGTTGGCCAAAGAGAAAAGGAGGGTGACTTTCAAATAAACTCTCAATGGAATTTACCATGTGTGTGTTGGTACTTACTTTAAATTTGTCTAACCCAAATACAGTTGGTAACATCATGTGTATCCTGTGTTTTGGTGTGGGAGACCTGTCCTCTCCCTGCTCTGGACTACTGTCA
>JANHGB010045265.1:27509-73135 GCA_026283785.1 Coracopsis vasa | reverse complement strand
CTGTGAGGGTGCTGAGGCGCTGGCACAGGGTGCCCAGAGAAGCTGTGGCTGCCCCATCCCTGGCAGCATTCAAGGCCCGGTTGGACACAGGGGCTTGGAGCAACCTGCTCTAGGGGAAGGTGGCCCTGCCTATGGCAGGGGTTGGAGCTGGATGAGCTTTAAGATCGCTTCCAACACAAACCAGTCTGGGATTCTGGTTGGTCCATTATCCAATTTTCAACTTGATTTCCTAAACAGTTTTGAACCCGTTGATCCATTTCAACCAGATGTCATAAAATTAGTAGCATACTTAGCAGGAAGGATTCAATGCTTCTATAGGCTGTATGATAACCGATGGTTGGACTTTTTACCCGCACTGTAGTGAAGATTTCAGTATGAACTGAAACCTCCCTAATTCTGTAAAAAAGAAAAAGAAAACAAAACCAACCCAACCTGTTTGGGAAAGGGATGTTAGAAAGGTGTCATCTGCAAAAAATGCTTCAGCGTTGTTTAATACCGTCTGAGACAGTGGAGGCCGTAGACACAAAGCACAGATCTGGAGGAAGTGAAGCCTCATGAGTTACACAGCTTGCCAAGAGTTCTGTCGCAGTTCAGCTGTTGAGGGGTTTGGTAGAGAGTCTACAAGACTGGTAAGAGGTCAGTGCTGCACGCTGGTTTGTTGGATATCCACATAGAATTGACTGGAGTCATAACCACCAAAACATATCGTGCCATACATATACATGGCAAAATGCTCACTTCTTAACAATTTCTGATCCTATCCCATTCTGCAGCATAATTTCTCAGCCATTGCAGAGCTGATCCATAATTCCCAACGAAGCTGCAGCTTTGAAGCTAAACAAGCAGAATATTTTTGCCATTTCTTTTTTAATGTAAATGAGTACTTGACTGGATATAAATAAACCAAATGCGTAAGTAGACATCACCTAGTTTCTCTTAGTAAGCTCAACAAAAGTATGCTTTGAAGAGGGCTTTATTTAGATTTTAGAAAACTGTATTTTATCTTTGGCTCTGATGAGGGTGACTGATATAAAGAAGAAAGAGTAGAATATTAGCTCAGTTGCAGACCAGTCCTGACAGCAGTTTGATGGCAGATCTTAAAAAAGTCACTTAATTTCATTGTCCTTGTCCAAACTAAGCCATAGTGACTATCAAGTTATTGCCTTTGCTTCCAAATTTCTAGTGTTTTGTCCCATGTACAGATTTCTCTTAAATTAGTCTAGGTTAGAGATTGGTTTTATGCCAAGGGGGTAAGTATCCCATTCTGGGGGAGTGAGATGGTATGAACTTTAACAAAATCTCTTGAAATCTTCATATAAAAGTGGCAATAGCATTGCAAAGTACAGAGAGAGAATCACAAAACAATGCTTTAATAACAAACAAACCAGAGTTTCATAGCTTTTTAAATTATATGTCTCCATGATGAAGAATTTTTGGTGTAATTAAAGGCAGATACAGGGGACATGTTGACTTACACCCCTCTTTTTTTCCAATAGCTCTTAGTTATGAACCGTGTCGCTTTGTTGTTGTTGTTGATACACATTTCATTACATGTACATCCAGATGATAAGAAAGTTACAGACAATTTCAATATACTCCAGATGGGGAACTTTCCCTTTGATTTGGTGTAAGAATCAGGAATTCTCTGTTCAAACATTTTTCTTGCTTCCAGTGCTAGAGTTACCATGAAGAAATAATCTAAATACAGATGCAGTCAGATCTGCAATTATAGGACTCTTATCTTTGATGAGTTGGGTTTTTTTTCCTGGTTTAGCCTGTTACTCCTTTAGTCTGTTACTGAACATGACTTCAAGCATTGTACTCAACTGCAGTGAACTTTTCTGTGGGAATATTTTCAACATTCAAGAACGGAATGCAAAATATTCTCTGTGCTGTTTGCACCATTTCAATCCTCTCAGCAATCTGTACAGCAAACTCAGCCTTGCTATTTGCCTGGCTATTGTATGAGACAGTCAGATGCAATCAAATTCTTGTTCTCAAATAAGTATATGATCTAATATAAGGTAAACTGAGATCTTGTGATTGTAACCACATAGTTCAGGAATGTTTAAACACTTCGGGGCTCTACCCTCAATGGGTACTACAGAAGCCTCTGACATTTTCCCTGATTCCCAAAAGCCTGATTAGCAGCCTGTAGTTTTAAGGTTTGTTTCCATGTTTTGATTTCCTTTGGTAAGCTCTGTAGCTTGCTCTAATGCCTGTTGAAGATGCTATACACTTGTGTTTTATTTTTGCAGATGCACTAAGTTTTCTCCCAGCTATCATGATTACTCATGCTCTACCCCATCTTGCTAGTACATGGTGTTTCTTTCTATTCCAGACTGACCCCATTCTCAAGAGAGTTTCTATTCTCAGCGTTCTGGGTATGATCATTCAGTTGCTCATCTATCATATTTGGATGTTCCATCCACCTTGATAGTTCTGCCATTCCTGGGAAGCACACAGGGCCACTTCTCTATCTTTCAGCAGAACAATAGACATAAGCACATCTTTATCTTGTGCTTTTTATCCTCCAATTCTTTTCCAACATACTCTTAAAACTAGCACATACTTTTATTGTTTGAGTGAAACGTTGTCTATTTTTCTTTATTTCTGCATTTCTGTGGTAACACAAGGTTCTCCTAACTTAGTCACCTTGGTTTTTTGGTACAAGGCTGCTGTAGTCACTGATCCCTCCTGAAGTTCTTAAATAAATGTAAGTGTTACAGCTTAAATAACATTTAATCCTGTGCTGCTGGTATTTGGGAGTTCAGATTCTTTGATAGCTCCTGGGATTCTTCTCTTTGGGAATTTGTTTTATCAATCATAGAGTTGACCTTTTAGCTGTGGAAACAGCTAAAAAGGCAAACCAGTCCCTTCCAATGTGTTTGTTTCACTGGTGAAGCAAGAACTACTTGTGGTTTCTCTTACAAGAACAGGGCTCCAAATCTCGCCTCACTGGATCAACTTGTAAGGTCACCAATACTTTATGTATAGCATGCTGGGTTTCCTCTTCCTCCATTATGGTCTCAATGCTTTGTGTATGTCTAAGGTTTGAAAGAGATGTGGTGAGACACTGCATATTTCAGTACTCTCTTGAGTTAATACCTTTAAAGGTTGGTATATTACAAGCTACTTTTACCTTCCCAAAGTCACTGGGTTTTCTTGGGAAGTCAGACACTGCTCTTTATATGATACCAAAGTCAAACCAACTTCCTCTTTGTTGTTATTGCTTGTGCTGAGTTTTATCTGCTAAAGAGATGAGGTTAATTGTTACGGACTACCACAGTTTCTGCCAGGCATTCCTCATACCACATTCCTGCGTATCATCAGCTCTGATGCTGATTGCCTGACTGGCAAAGCTGATATTCTGCTGCTGCAAGGTTCACTACTAACAGCATTCTCAACACGTAAGCCTGCCTGCTGGCTTCTGAGGTATGAGATGACAGCCTTGCTGATGCAGGAAGGCTGAATAGGCCTTGCCAAAATCTTGCTCTTGCAGTGACTACCATGCTGCTTATGCGATTTTGAGATGATGTAGAAATACTAGCAATGCTGTATTTTTCTGTGTATTTCAATGTTCGACCTATTCCTTACTCTGATGCAATAGATAGTGTGTAAAGCAGATGCTGTACCCTCTAGGTACAACATGTTGGAAAATCATCCCATTTACTTCAAATACATTCAGCAGTTTTGCCTCACACAAGAGTCAAATGCTCTTTTATTACATATAGAGCTTCACTGTTTCTGCAGAAAGCAGTGACTTTAATGTTGTTTATTCTGAAGATTCAGCTTGTATATTCAGGATGTCCTTTGCATCCTAATTAGAACTTACAGTGTCTTGAAGGTATTGTCATCATTCCACAGTGTAATTTTCATTTGGCTTTGCTTGATTGCACTTTTTTTTCCCCTTTTCTTGCAAAATGCATGCCTGGCACATTTATCATTAACCCACTATTTTGCGTTTAATTTCCTCTTTGTTTGTGTACTTGTCTTCACTTCTAATGCTAATCTGAGCTTTACAAACTATTCCAACTTGCATTTCATTAATGTCAAATATGTGCAAACCCCCATCCTCAGTCACTGTTTCCTTTCTTCAATATTTTTGTTCAGACTCTAAGCTGTGGAATAATGCTTTATTTTGCCATAATTATATGATCCTCTATGCAGGTCATTTTTAATTATATTTTTCCTTAAGACCTTTTTGTCTTCATTTTATTTGTCTCCTCTGCTTGTGTTTATGCTTTAGTTTATTAATAAACTGCACTTGTTTGGGTTAACTTCTCATTCCTTGTGTTCTTTTCAAATTACATGTGCCTGTTGTCCTTCGGTCACAGTTGCAATAACACTTCCAACCAATGCTCTAAGCTGGTATTGCTCCTGAAAGATGCACCATCTTTACAGGAAAGAAATTTCCAGAAGAGTAGCACTTGAAGACGGAGAAAGCATTGGTGCTGGCTGATGCAAGCTGAACGAAGCATAGAGCACTGAGCAAGAAAAGCTTTTCTGCTGATTTGATTCTTCCAGCAAAGGCAGCATTGCGTACCTTGCTGTAAACAAGCAAACAAAAAAACCCAAATAAAACACAAAACCAGAAAAAAATCCATCACATTTTTAAGTTTCAGATGCTCAGTCAGACAACTTACAAGAATTCACATTTATTGATACTCAAGTTAAAGCAACACTAGCTTTACAAGAGCCACCATTTAAACAAGAGAAGATGCTGTGCAGGCAGCATTATGCAGATACTTCATAGCTCCTTTTACAGGGCTTAGAGCATTACTTAGCCCATGCGGATATAAAAGTGCGAAAAATGGGGCCAGTCACAGCAGGTACCAGCAGGACGAACAAGAAGAGGAAGCACTGCAACTTCTTTCTTCTTAACTCCGTGACACAGCTATTCAGAAATACATTTGTGGATATGGTTTAAAGGTATGTTTTATTTTTTCAGGTCATTTGTTTGTGCCCCCTGGAATTAGCTTATGCTCTGAGATTAAAATCATCTACAACTGTAGCTGCAATTGGGATTTCAGCTGGCAAACTAACCACAGATTTCTGAAACTGGTTTCAAATGCTTTTAAGGCAATATTGTATTATTTTATAGTCCCTGTAAAGAAATCAAAGAAGTTCTAGAGTGAATAACACGCAAAAAAAAGCAACAGCATCCTCACTAAAAAGTGTATTTGAGAAGTCTTCTATTTTAGCAAGGTGGAAACAAAAAGTCTCTTCTAGAGATGTAATCAAGGAAGCAAAATTGAGAATGAATGTGATAAATATGTTATAATCAAGAAGTGAGTGGAAATTGAGAGGATGATGAAAACAGAAAAAGATCAGAGAAATCTAGGAAGCTTATCTGGTTACTTGTGTCAGTTGCCAACTTTGGAATTGCTAGGTGGATGAATCATAATGCAACGGAGCATGCTTATGTGCACTAAGTACGATGCAACAACAAATTATAAGGAGGATTTGGTGCAGCAACCACCAAACAACAGCTACCTATCCCACGAACAGCATAAAGACACACCTTGCAGGGAACAGGCTGGCAATCCCGTAGTCCCCAGTTCTCTCCCTGATGCACTCCCACACAGTGTCTGGGAATAAATGGGGCATGTCATTGCCATTTGTCCCACTGTGAAGGGCTTCTCCTTGCTCTAACAAGACTCTTTCTGGCCTCAGTGGTGTGTCTCAAATCCTTGTTCGTTACAGGCATGACAGGTCAGTTGGTTCTTCTCAACAAGTCTCTAGTCAGGCAGACTTGCTTCTCTCTGTTGTTGGTGTGGGTCTTCACTTTTCTGCTTCTAGGGTTTACCTTCTGCCTGCAGATCGTTTCTGCCTTCTGGGGTTTTTTTTCAGCACTGATTTCCTTCCTGGGCTCTGGTTCCAAGATGACTCTGTTGTGTGTCTTTCTCTTCCTTTTGTGCAACTGAAAGCTTTTTCTTTTCTACTAGTATTATCCCCTTAGCAGCCTTGCTTCTCAGTTACGTTTCATACAGTACAGAGCAAACTCTTCCTCAAAACTTTCCCTTCCCTGTGCAGACCATTCCTCCTCACTGCTGTCTTGGGCATATGTTACGCATGATAACAAGTGCCTGGCTGTTGCTGCAAGGCTCTATCCCTCATTTGCAACCACAGAGTCTTGTTCCCCCTCTTGAGCAACCTCTGTCACTCTTCTGACTCCACTGTTAGCTGTTTCAGGAATTAATTAGAAAACAGCCTTTTTTTAAACCTCCAGATCTGGCTTGCTTACTGGGTCATGTGTAGACAAGACCCAGTACAAAGCAGGAAACAATGGGAGGACTCAGCTGAGGGTGAGAAGTGGAAGGGACCAACCTTTTTAACCATACCTAGGCATTAGACTGCCTAAAGGAACACGAAGTTTCTACTTCAGGGAGGAGTTAGATGAGGCTACCAAGATGATTTAAGAGTGCAGGATTACCAAAGGGATGGTCCTGTTCCTCCCAGACAAAATGTTTCCTTTGTGCTCACTCCTGATACTTTTATGATCTGAGTGTGAATATATTCAGTTTACTAATCTGGCAGAAAACTGACAAAGGAAAGAATATAATTAGTTCTGTTTGCACTCAGTATTACTGAGTCACCCACTGAGGAATCCTAAGCAGCAGAGCCAGCCCCCGGGTAGGCCAGGAGTGGGGGAGCAGCCTGCTCCTTTGGCTGCAGCAAAGATGTAGGCTGACTCTCATGCCCCATCCAACTGCACCATGAATCACTTCCAGGGGATCTGCCCTCAAGACATGCCTGTTGGTAGCGCCTGTCAAGCCTCTGTTCTCCTTGCAACATTCCTCCTCTCTTCTCCATCACCCAAGCGGGATTCTCTTTGTTTGCATCTGTGAAGGGCTGGAGCATTTCTTTTTATGGGTTAATGAAGGTCAAACCCCGAATCCATTTACACCTGCTCGAGGTCAGCACACATCCCAGGCTTCAGGAGGCCTGTCACCAGTGCAGCTGCCACTTTTTAGTCTTACCAGCTGTAACCTTGGACACAATTCTTCTTCCCTTGCCGGTAAACAACAATCAAACCCTCCTCCACTGAATTGTTCTGTGAGCCACAAGAAACAAGAAGTCATGGTTTCCTCTGTGGGTTGTTTGTTTCTTTGTTTTTTTGTTGGTTGGTTTATGATTAGATTTATTAAGAATCTAAACTGAAGCTTTTCTCTGTGAGTGGGGCATAAATAACAAATCTTTTCCTTAAGGGGTTTCCTGGTGTCTAATATATCTCACACCCATACTGCAACTTTCCTCCTCAGAAGGGCACAGGCAAGATTCCCCTCCTTCGTTCCTCTACCAGGCTCGAAGAAACACGTACTTTGAACGTCTAAATTTCACCGGGGCCCTCTCCCCTATTCTCGTATCGGTAGTTCTGTCCGCCAACATCTCTGCAGCCCGCCTGGGTGCTCGGCCGGGGTTTTGTTCCAGCCCTTTTGCCCCGCTCAGGCAGGCAGCGCTCTCGCCTGCACCGCGGTAACTCCAGGAGCAGGTCGCCGTGGCAGTGTGCCGGCTGTACCAGCCCCGTCATCCAAAACCGGGCCGAGGGGGTCACAACCAGCCCGAACCCCCAGCCCCTTCTCCGGCACACGAGCGGCTGCGCGGACCTCGGCCGCGGCAGGGGGCCGGTTGCTGGGCGACGCGCGGCCCCTCCCCGCAGCAGGGCTGGGCCATGAGGTAATGGCCGCCGGGGGCGGGGGGAGCGCTGCGACCGCCGGGGTGCTCGCCAGCGGCGTTCCCCTTCCTGCTGCCCCGCCGGCGGCGGGCGGTGTTCGGGGCCCCCTGTGTGTCCGCCCGCTCTGCCCCGCCTCTAGAGCAGGCCCCGTCGACCGGACCGGCCCAGCCGAGGAGAGCAGCCGCCGGCCGTCCCACGTGTTTTGTCGCCCGGCAGGAGGGGTTGGCAGCGGTCCCCGGGCGCTGTTTGGGAGCGGGGAGCTGGAGCGGCGGGGAGGCCGTGGAGGAGGGCACATGAGGCGCTGGCAGGAGGAGAGGGAAGCAGCAGCCAGCCGGCCACAGCAGCCCCTGCGGTCTGCCCGCTCGGCGCGGGCCGAGGGAGAGCCGTGAGGGAGCCACCAGCCCGGAGGTGGCCGCCGCCGGCAGCGAAGCTCCCCCGGCCCGCCGGGGCGCCGCCACCCTCCGTGCCCCGTTGGCGGCGGCCGTGCTTGGGGAGCCCGGAGCGCGGTGAGTATGTCCGGTTGGCGGGCTTCGGGTTCGGCAGCTACCCGGGAGGGAGAGACTGGAGGGCGGGAGACGGGCGCTAGCACCGGGCCCCAGCGGGTCTGCGTCCGCTCCCTCTGGCCGCTTGCTCTCAGGTGAGGGAGAGGGTGCGAGCGGCGGGGCTCTGGCCGCTGGGCCGCGGCGTTGCGGTGGCGAGGCCTGCGAAACGGAGCGC
Source organism: Coracopsis vasa (assembly GCA_026283785.1). Classification (NCBI taxonomy): domain Eukaryota; kingdom Metazoa; phylum Chordata; class Aves; order Psittaciformes; family Psittacidae; genus Coracopsis; species Coracopsis vasa. Next base: position 64,740 of record JANHGB010045265.1, on the reverse strand, counting down.
TGAGCAAGGTGCAGAGACTCCTTCTCGAGCCCCCGCAGCCTTATGGCAGCGGAGCGACCTTCACAGCCGCGGCGCGCCCCGCATCCCTGCTGCCCGCGGTCCTTTGTCCCTTCCGCCCCCTTTAAGGAGAGAGGCGGTCGGGTGTAACTGTGCACCGAAGGTCAAGAACCGCTTACAGAATTTGGCCTGTGAATTATTTACAGGTAAATTGCTGCCCTTGTCAGTTAGAGGGAGTTATCATAGCCATTGAGAAGGGGCATACAAACCCTAACTTGGCTTCTTCAGTGTCAGGGATTATGGATAGCTTTTGGTAGTATGCCTCTATTTAAAATGATTAAAGTATTTAATTATGCTTTTCAGCAAGTTTGAGATCTTGGCATCTGCTTTGGTTTGCAGCTGACAGTTTTGGACTTCATGTTTAAATGAGCTTATTTTCAGGTAAAACTAGGGAGGAGGAGGAAATGTCCAAAAAATGGAACATCTCTTAAGGGCTGGGAGCCCAAGCTTCTTGTCTCCCACAGCTTGAGCAAGGGAGAACATCTCCTGTGTGGATGCTTTTCTCTGTCTTGCAGTCTCTAACCTTATTTGAACCTTTTAGTCCATGGAGATTAAATTGTGGGTGGAATGGTTTTTGCAATCAGGATAGCAGCAACTAAAAAATGAGCTAAACCAAAACAAGCAACCAAACAGCCCTTACAATGACCAGTTTGCCATTTGTACATGTTTTACTGCTGTAAAACTGCTCCTGCACTGTTTCTGTTCCAGCCCAGGACCCATATTCACAGAGCTGTGCCTTCTCTGAGGCTTGAATTGAGTCAGAACAACCTGTGATGAAAACAGATAAGGAAATCATTTTAGAAACACATAAGAAAATTGTATTAAGACATGATTCTAGCTGTTACTTGCCTGTTTTTCAATGAGCATCATTAGAAGGGAGGAAAACCAGAAGAGTAAATACCTGAATGGAAGGCAGGAGTTTTCAGTGTTTAATGTGAGCTGGTGAGTGAAGTGCAGATCAGCTGGCTGTGTGTGTGCAGAGAATTTAAATGTCTATTGAAGTTAAACAACAGTTTCTGTCAGTTGCATGAATGAACTCCCACTTGCTAGTGCATTTAACTGCGCTGTGGATGACAGTGGTAGAAATAAGTACCATCTCTGGATGTAGTGCAGAAAAACCCTCTAACCAAACAAACATATTTAGTTCATAACTGAGCTTAGTGCCTGTTGTAGAGAGTGCTGGGTACTCTCTCCACACCAGATGCTGAGGGAGCATCAATGTCATTAGGCATATAAGTTTGCATACATGGTGTTCCATGTTTGATATATGTGTTTGTGTAAAATCTCAGTGAAATATGAAGTTATTGCTGCAGCCTCTGAGCATCTGACTGGTTTAGTCCAGAGTCCTGACTAATGAAGCAGTACCAGCATGTGATCTGCAAGTTTTGCCATGTATATTAATGGATGTTAACTTGGCACTCTGTCAGTCTGTGGAATGCAGTTGGAAGTTGGTGGGAATAAGTGAACTTGCATGGAGCAGAGAGCAAGATCAGATTGAAAAGATTTGCCTGGAACTGTTTGGAACTTCTGTTGTTCGTCTCTGCTGCAGCTCACACCTGAGCAACTTGCTGCTTCACATGTTTTGTCTCCTGTAACATTACCAGCTGCTTTTGTAGAATTAATCTTTCCATGTCCTCTGAGGATTTTCTTTGGAGTTTTGAAATGTTCTAGTCAGTGTATTCCAGGATAAAAGAACGAGATTAATATTATAGACACCAGTGCAGGTTAAATACTTTTGTTTTAAATGTGCACTTGATCACTACTTTCTTACTGTTGTCACTGTATAATGCCAAAAAGGAAAGACACTGAAACTTCCCACTGTATCTGCTATGACAGACAGTAAGCTGAATGCAAGATAGTATTTTTTTCTAATAGCTCAGTAGAAGGAATTCTCACAATCAGTGCTATAGAGGTGGCATCTGCAATATCGAAAGGCAAGAAGTTAAAACCAAACCTTTTACCCTTTCTGAAAGCTGTGTGTGTTTTTCTTCCTAACAATTTCCTATGTTACTTAAAAATGTCCTTGGGAGGGGGGAGATAGTAAGGGAGAAGGCAGTGTATGGGTTCCACTTGCTTGAAATCTATTTCTTTCCAAAGTCTTTCAGATAATTTTCTGTGATTTCCAGAACTGGGGTGGTTTAGTGCTCGTGCAAGTGGTAGCATTTGTGGGACATGGTTTACTTTGTGTTGTCTGGATGTTGTACCTTGTGAGTGGTGCTCAAGTCAAAGTTGGTGGAGTTTGCAGAAAATGGTGTGGTTTGTGTTTCAAACTCTGAAACAGATCCCTTTTCCTCTGCTCAGTAATGACTGCTGTTTGCAGAAATGGGCATCTCCTCCAATAGCCTCCAGTATTAGGCTGGGTACTTTATCAGTGTAACTTTTTGAATAACACTATTTTAACTCTCACAAAACTCACTTGATTTAGTATGCTGCTTATTCCCAATGCTTCCATATTAATGCAGATGGACCAGTATGATATGAGAAGTCCTGACACCTGTGGAATATGGAATTAGGAGCTGTGGTTTAGCCTGTTAGTCAAAGAACTATTGTTGATAGGTAGGCTGTTAGAAAGGATTTTGTTTTCCTTTTGAACTAATCCTTTTTTCCAGAGCTGCATGGCAGTTCTGTCTCTGTAGGAAGCTTAGCGATGCCACCAAGATCAAGATTAAAGAAAAACTACACTTAAATTGTGTGTAAAATGCCCAAAGGCATACTGGCATCTTTCTGTGTGATGGTTGTATTGTTCCTTGTTTCTGCTGTGAATGGGATTGTCACTCATGTGTTGCATAAAGGCTGTTCAAAGGAATAGATTCCAGTAGTGGATGCACACAAAGTAGCTTTCAGGGTCATCATAAAAACATAGTAAATACGAGAAACACTTTCCGCTCACTAAATGACAGCTATTACATGCCAGTTGTAGGTAGGTCACTCGGTGTACAAAGCTTTGTAGTGCTGGAACTGTACAATTGGTTTGTGATTTACAATGCCTGTGCTGTGAAGATATGTTTGAGTCATTAAAACTTTGTGAGCAATGCCATTACCTGGTTGGAATGCTGCACTTGTATGGGGGGCTCAATTCTGTGGATTTACTTGTGGGATCAGTGCTGTGGAAGAGAGAAAATTCTGGAGAATTAACTTCCTGTTAACGTGAGCTTTCCATGATGCCAGTCAAGGTCTGATTCAAAGCCTTCCTGCTTCCTCTGTGGTTTGACCGAGATAGCTGTGTGAATTTATGAGTGCTCTTATTTTACTTTGTAGTGAACAACGTGATGTGTCCTAAATAAATTTCAGGAGTTCACTTCTAATACTCTTTGTTTAAAACTGTCCTTTATTTGAACTCTGATCCATCAATATTTCTCTTTTTATTGGAGCCTATTGATTACAGCACAAAAAGTTACGCTGTAAAGTCATCCTGCTTATGGTTGTCCAGCTAAGAGGCTTATTGATGGCACACACAGATTAGCTCCGAGATAATTCTTAGATTCAATTATGTTGGCAGATTTGCTTTAGTTAAATTGGTTAGTGACTGCACTGGGGTCAATTCTTTGTGTTACGTTACAGCTTCTCTGGACAGGATTCTCACCTTGCAGTCCATTAGATGCTGTAAACCCAAATGATGATGCTGCTCTTGAACTGTCCTATTTCCTTCTGTGCATGTGTTGGCTGTCTTTTTTTAGTATGCTGGTGGATTGATACGTATTAGAGCCCTGTTGGTTTTGCTTGTGTCTATAGCAGAAGTTCAGAACAGTGTAGAAGCCAGAGTAATAGAAAAAAGGAAGGAAATAAGAGCTTGATTTAAAAGCTCTTTCAGAGCTTGGTTGTTGACTTGTTTTGACATCAGACCAGGATGTTGCCCAGCAAAGCAAATTTTCCCCTGGCTGTGGATTCCCTCTTCTATCCCCTTCCGTATTACGAGGCTGGGAAACAACTCCATGAGTTAGCTGAGAACTGGTTTTAAGGTTAATTTTCAATCAGATTGTCTGTCCTCCAGGCAGCTGAGCAGTGAGGCAAAGGAAGCAAAAGTGGCTGAAGCTTTGTGTCAGGAGGGAAAGTCTTCACTGAGCATAAGCTGATTTTGAAACTGCTGCACTCTAAGCTCTGACATAACCAACACCAGTTGTGTATTGGTAGGTGAGATGCTAACGCTGAGGCTGACAGTAACCTGCTACATATTTGAATGCTTATGGAATATTCTTGACTCCCAGCACCTGTATGAACAGAAGAGAGAAACACCGAGTAGTTGATGTTCTTAGGCCATGCACAAATGTTATCCTTTATGATACAGAATGGGAATATACTTAAGAATAAATGAGAATATTTTTGCTAACCATTGGTTCAGTCTGCATTTCTGAGTCTTCTTTCCTGAGCAAGATGCCCACAAATTATAATTTGTGAATAATTCACTCCTCAAAACTTAATGTGTAAACCAGTATGATTTTAGGTTTATTGATTGATGGCTTGACTTCGCGAACGAAGATTTTGGGTTTATGAAGTAATATGAACTAACCTTAGGGGAGGGGAACACCCCAAACCCATCCAGTTTTCCTTCTGCCTTCTTCATTTATTTGTGGGTTTTTTTTAGCAGACTCCTTTGGAAAAGCTTTCCCTTTTTAAAACTCTTACAAAATCAGCAGAGCTTTCTTTCCCTTAGGTTTTGTAACATCAGCAGGTAGATGTTTTTCTTCACAGACTGAAAGACCAGAAAGAACAGCTAGGTGATCTAGTTATGTGGTGAGCTTATGGCTCCATCATGGAGTGCTTTGATCTGAGTTTAGACTTCTGTATGTGTTTTTCATCAGTCTGGACAAAAATGATCCAGGTATTTTTCATTAAATGTTGGTTTTCTTATATGATGTGTTCTGAAGGGCTTGGAAAGTAGAAGTGAGAGGTTTTATTAAAACAGTCACTTTTTTTTTCCCCTACTGGTTTTAATTTGTGAATCTCTTGTAACTTTGCAGGAGGTCTGCAAATAATGTGTAGTAAAGCATGTACAAGTTGTTTGCTCAGCTTGTTTTTGCAGACCCTGAAAGGCAATTGGTGAACACAAGGATGAGAATGGCTGGCGTAGAGGGAAAGAGCAAGGAAGAGAAATACAAAGTGAGTAAGAGTTTGTATTTCTGGGATTTTGAAAGCTATGTGTTGTAAAAGAACAAAGTTGACTTCATGGTCCTGTGTAAAGACAGGAGATCTGTGGAAAATGTGCCACATTGTGTTTGGTGGATCGCAGCATGATTGAGGTTGGAAGGAATTTCTGGTTGTTATTTGGTCCAACCCACTTGCTCAGAGAGGGCCACACGGAACTGGTTGCCCAGCTCCATGTCCAGATGGGTTTTGAGTATCTCCAAGGATGGAGACTCCAGCACTTCTGTGAGCAGCCTGTGCCAGTGCTTGGTCAACCTCACAGTGGAAAAGTTTTCTGATGTTCAGAAGGAACCTCCTGCGTTTCAGTTGGTCCCCATCACCTCTGGTTTTGGCACTACTGGAAAGAGTCTGGCCCCGTCCTCTGTGCAGCGTCCCTTCAGGTGCCTGTGCACATTGATGAGATCCTCTGAGCCATTCCTTCTCCTGGCTGAACAGTCCCAGCTCTTCCAGCCTCTCCTCATAGGAGAAATGCTCTGGTCTCACTTCACTGTGTAAGTGGTCCATTGCTGTGCTCTCTCCAATATGTCCATGTCTCTCTTATCCTGGAGAGCCTATAAATGGACCCGGTACCCCACATGTGTTCTCACCAGTGCTTGAGTAGAGGGGAAGGATCACTTCTCTCATCTAGTGTACCACCTGTCTTACAGCTGTCAAAGGGAAAACCTAAGAACTCTGCCCCCCTGCTCTGCTATGTAGTAATTCCAGCGCTTCAAATAAAACATGGAAAAACTGCTTGTCATTAGTTTTCAGTGAAGTTTAAAATAATACTGAGTTGGCTTGTCCTATCTTTTAATAGAAACCAGAGGTTAGGAAAATGTTCATACTATGGAAACATTTATAGCCTAGAGGGGAAGAATGAAAACTGTGGATATATTGAAAGAGTTACGTGCACCTCTTTGAGGAGGTTAGTTGATCGCTGGAAACTGGAACCAGTCAGTGCACTTCTGTATTGTATGTTCACATGAATTCTCCTTTTTAAAGGCAGATGCTGGTAATGTCAGGTTGGACTTAAGTTTCATGCAAGTCAGGGCTCTGCATGAATTACAGTCTGAGAGCACCCAAAAACTGGTGTCCTAGAGGATACTGGAGTGTAGTTTTGTTTAAGGAGAGGGGTACTTAAACAACGTCGATGTCTGCTGTTTGTGAGAAAGGGAGACTGTTACACTTAACTGTCCTCTTTAAAATGTGCGTAAGTGGAGCTTGTGTATCTAACAACATTGCCTGTGCCTAAAGCCTGGTTTCACCATCAGATACTGCACACTTGCATGCTTTGCAAGAGGCTCCGTCCACTCCTCTGCAGTAAGCAGAAACCTGGCATCCTCTCCCTGCTCTGGACTACTGTCACCTCCCTGAATTGTCTTACACCCTAGTAATAGTCATGATGGTTTATTTTCCTTTCTTTTCTTAGCAGGTTTTGGTTCCAGTAACACAGGCTCTGTGTTTGGGCAAGCAGCCAATACTGGAGGCACCGTCTTTGGCCAGGCAAGTACTTACTGCATTTGTAGAAACAAGAGCCTGTTTATGTAGAGTGGACTTGTTCAGGATTCCCTGCCTATTTCTGATAAAAAGATATAATTTGACATACTCAGTAAAAAGTATCCCAGACTGTACTGGAAGCATTTGCTATTGTAGTGGGCACCAAAGCAGCATTTGCGCAAATGCTTTCCAAGGAGTATGAGGGATAAATGTTTTATCACATGCAGGATAAGATAAGACATGTGGAAAGTCACCTCCTTTTATTCCATGCCAAGTGGACAGTGGAGGGTAAGTTTCAAAGACATCATTCTGTGCCACAGACAAGCTTTAAGACAGACATGAATAAGATTTCACTGCATTACATGTGGGAATGTAATTGCTTACTGGTTCATCAGCTCCTTCGTACATCCAGAGGAGCAGACCAAACAGAAAGATCTGCCCTGGGGGCATGTGGTGCTTTGACTTTGTTTAAATCCCTTTTTTGTCCTTTTTGTGTTCTAGCAGCCATCTTCTTCCAGTGGAGGCTTGTTTGGAGCTGGAAGTGGTGGGAGAGATGGAGGCTTCTTCAGTGGTCTGGGAGGAAAGCCAAGTCAGGATGCAGCCAATAAGAATCCCTTCAGTTCCTCCAGTGGAGGATTTGGATCTGCAGCTTCCCAGAGTAAGTGAACAAAACAAGAATACAAAATGTGCTGTGATTTCCATCTGCTTTTGGGATCCCATCTGCTTTTCTGCTGTTAGTCATGTTTGAGTAAATTCTGTGTTAACATGAAAGGCTTCTAGGGGGTATCAGAGACAGAGACTATGCATCATGTGTAATCTGGAATTTTAGGTTTATGGAGAACAAATAGGGAAGCCATTGAAACAAAAAAGCAGATGCAGCAAGCGAGAATAATATCTATATTCTGTAGGGAATTCGTGGCCAAATGCTTCTTTAAAATGGAATATTCTAAATTCTTGTAACTGAATTTCTGCTTCCAACTTGGTTGGAAGTTAGAAAGCTTATTTATTTCTAACCTCCTCTAACACTGGGCAGTATTAATAATCTATGCTCAAGAGAAACCAAGTTAACAAGTGTGTGATGGATAACAGTATCCTCAGCTTTGTCCCAGAAATGATTAACACATATGGATAAGCTCTCTGTCATTTTTTGTGTATAGGAGGAGATGTGAATTTCTTTAGTCACATGGATGTAAAGAAAAACAAATAGTGCAGTGGTTGGTTTGGGGATGTAGTTTGTTTTGGCAAGGAAGCAGAATTAGAGTTCATTTTAGCAGTTTTTACCCAGATTTGATAGGCAGGGTGGGTCTCTCACAGATAAACTCATACAAGGGATTGTGTTGAAGCCCTCTTTGGGAGAAGGGACTCATCCCTTGTCCTATCTTTGCTCCAATTGTCAGCTAAAAGGCATCAGTCCACGTGTGTGTGTTTGCTAAATCCATCTGCATGTGAGCTGCCACACCAGCCCTCCCACATGTTGCTTGTTGTCCAACCAACCTACCAAAAGAGGCATGAAAAGTAGTTAAGAAGAAATTAAAGCTGTCCACAGGTTCCTTTGCACCAGAGACTTTAAGAGGCTATTAGAAATTCCTTCTAGAACTATAAAGGTTTAACTGTAAAGGCAAGAATCAGTCACTGTCCACTAGTGTAAAGATCTATTTTTTGAATGCCAGAGTCAAGATAAAAACACATTAGTTTTGAGTTTTCTGGGCTAACAGGTCTTGGTAATACCCTAAAATTTGAGCTGAGATGCATATATGTCATTGTCTGCTCTAGCAATTAGTTGGAAATACCAGCAGGCGCTCTCGTGCCTTGCGTGTGCAGCAAGTGTAGGTCTGCACTTGTTCCATGCGTTTGTATGTCACAAGAGCAATTCATAATGATTTCTGAAGTGTGACTGTTATTTAATGAGACTGCCCAACTTTGTTATTTCATCACTTGTGACACGGGTTTGGGTGAAGGGGAAGGCAGGAGGGGTGGAGTCCAGCAGGTAGAAAGCACAAAGAAAGGGAAACAGTGTCCAAGATGTAAAAATAAGGGAACAAAGGGAAGCTGTAGAATTAACTGCAAGTGGCTAGAAGTTGGCTTCAAGTCTGGGGAGAGCAAATCCATTTGTTTTATTACATCTTTAATGATCCTTTGGGATTAATGGTTGAGGTCAGTCCTCTAATCTTGCTAATTTATCCCTCCTTTATTGCAGCATTGGGTTTTGTGATAAAACGGATGGTTCACCAGAGAGGAGCTTTGGTTATTCTGTGTCCTGCCACTAGATGCTAAATCTCTGTGTAGCCTTATGAAAGAAGAAAACTTGAGTTGTTTCTCAGTAAGGCTGGAAAAGTTTGGCTCCTACTTTAACGTCCTGTCAGATAGTCATGTTAAGAAATACTAGCCATTGCCAAAATAGCTGAGAATGTTTAATTTATGGTAAACTCATATTTGTGTTGTCAAGAGAGACTGAGTCTAGCCGCTGTGATTTCTCACTTGAGGGATTGTCTTTTAGTGACTGTGGCACAGGATGCAACTAAACAACTCATCCATCACTGTGATTTCCTAGATTGCAGCAATAAAGGGCTGTTAGTGGTCCATGAGATCCGGAATGGATCTCAGGGAAACTACAAAGCCCTGTAGGAATATGGGAAAATTTGGCTTCTCTCTGCAGAGTTCTGTTTTCAATGTGGTGTTCATTTTGTGCTTGGGGATCTGCTAATCCAGATAATAAAGTGTAATGTAGGATATTGTCTGTTATGAACTTCACAACTATTCTTCTTCTCCCCAGATTCTTCCAGCTTATTTGGAAACAGTGGAGCAAAGACTTTTGGATTTGGGAGCTCATCTTTTGGAGAGCAGAAGCCTACGGGCACTTTCAGCTCTGGTGGTGGAAGCGTGGCATCTCAAGGCTTTGGATTCTCCAGTCCAAACAAAGCAGGTACTTTGTTTAATCCACTTTCTATGAACAGCCGTGGTTATCTGTGAGATATTTAGGATTCTGCCATTTAGATATCTACAGCCCGGACTTGGTACATGTACAGGAATTGTCTCTGAACAATAAATAATGGCTTAGTGAATGGAGCTTTAGCTGGTGGATTCAAGGCAGGGGTTTACAATCCCTTGTGCAGAAAAGCATCCAATAAACTACATTTTCAGGTGTTCATTCCAGAAATTCCCATTGCAGTTTAAGAGCAGAGAGCTGTGTGTCTTAGGTACCATAAAATGAAGAATACAAAGTATGGAATTGAAGAAATTTTTCCCATTTTTAGATGCTTCCTTGGAATATTATCTTCCAAACTTCATTCTGGGTTTTGTAACTCTTTTTGTCCCCATTTCTTCACTTGAGTGAATGCAGATGTCTACAGTGGGAAAGCTTCCTCATAAAATTTGTATCTGACATGGTTCAGGTCCTTCTCTTTTGAAATCAGTCTTCACCTGCCATCATCCTTTCTTCTGTTCTCTGCCAATTGAATTAATGGAATCAAATATTGGAAATTTCACAAAACCTCTCTTCTTTTTACTGTCATCTGCCCAAAGAAAGAGCCACAAGAGGAGTGGTGACTGTGATAGATCCATTAGAACTCGGTGGCAAAATGTTCATTTTGTTGATAGTCAGACAAAAATGGAGGTCCAAAGGGTCAGGCAGAGCAAAGCTTCTCTCCTTTATCCTCAGCCCATTCTTACAGCGCACATTGATGAAGATGGGTATTGTGCTCCAAGAGTGTCTGTTGAAGCTTTGTTACTGGGGGAAGTGGTAGAGATTTGGTCATCCTTGAAGTTGTCTTGAGAAAATGGTGCTCATGAACTCTCTTTGGAGAAGCAGTGCGCTGAGAGGAAGTGATCTCTGCTTTGTCACTAGCTGTGCTCTCGTGTTAGTGAAGTGGCTGAGAGCATAATGATGGTGCTGTCAGATCCAGCAGCCCTTTGTAAGGTGTCTTTCAAGTATTGCATTCCACTTGGTAGTGGTAGTTTCTTGTCTCTGGCATACCTCCCATCTGCTATTTTTGCTAGAGGAGGAGAAAGGCATTGCTGAAGGAAGTTCTTCCTTCATTCACCCACTAACTCTTTCCTTGCTTTTGATTAGTTTCAGAATTCTTCTTGTGATAGGATAGTCGTTTCTGCAGAATGTGCATCCACGCACACAGAGCTCAGATCCTTCCCTCCTCTGCTTGTATTTGCTAAATACCGAAATGAATGGGATGTCTTCCACTCTCAGCTGCAGTGAAGGGTTTGCTTGATTTGAATCCCCCTTTGCCCTGGTTTCAGTACTTACAAATAGTGGAGAAAGAAAAATGAATCATGTTAATATGCTTTGCAGAAGAGAGTTAATGCCAAGCAAAGCTTCAACTCCTGTGGTAAATACTCTGACTTCCTAGAGACAGAGGTAACAAGATACCTATTCTGTGCTTAAATAATTCAGGCCTAGCATTTAGTTTTTTTCCAGACCTTTTGTGTTTACAGCCAAACACTATCTGTTACCTTGACATGGACTGGAATTTCACCCAAGGTATTCAAATGTGTGGTGGTATCCCATCCTCATCCCTAGTCAAACAACAGAGCAGGTGTCTGTCACGTTCCACACTGTCAACTAGAAACAGGACAGTAACATCAGCAGATGAATATAGGATAAAATCATCTGGGTAGAAGTCCAGATAGAACTGTAGAAGGCAGCTAAACCCTGAAGAGAACTTGCCTAGAGCAGAGTTCAGTTCTTGATTCCCTGCAGGAATCTGCTGACCTGGCATTTAATCATTGCATCTTAGTTTCCACCACTGAAACCAGGATTAGATAATGCCCTACCTGAATCTTTTTGCATCACGGGAGCACCTAAAAAACAAGCTCACTATCTACGATCTGATCTTAAGAGGCGAGGGACACTTACCCATTGCATAAGGGAGTTCTTCCAGTTAAAGCACTTGCATGCATGAAGTTCTGTCTGCAGGACACTTGTGTGTCCTTCCAGAGCTTTAGATTAGAAGCCAGGGTAAAACACTGCAACCAGGCCACAGCAGCAAATGTGCACAGAGCTGACCTTTACAGGAGACTTCTCATTCTGCACTGTTCTATGTGGTCCTTTGGATAGTAACTTGTTTAAATGGTGATGAGCAGAGCTTTACTTTAAAACTGACTACATAACTTAAGCTTTTTTTTCTGGTAAGGAGTGTTAGTTTTAGGATGAAGGAAGAATATGTGTTTTTTGAATTATAATACAAGCACCGGTCTATCACCTGCTCTATGTATGTTTATTGTAGCCTGGTTATTGTGCACATTTCTATCTCACAATTAAAATTCTGGTCTTTTTTTTATATAAAGCCAGTAGAGATTCCTTCACAATGTGCTACCATGTATGATGTATAACCACCTTCTAGTACAGCTCTGGGGATTGAGTCGATCTTGTGATGAGATGTTCCAGAGACCCAGAATACAGTTTTCTTCTGGATAGTCTCTTTAATTTGGTTGCAGTTTTTTGCACGCATTCAGCCCCTTTTCTTATCCATGTCATACCCTGCAGTTTGGTAGCTGTGTGGCAGTTAGCTTTATAAATACTGCTGTGTCCATAGGATAAGGTGAACAGCCCCATTATGGAGGTTATCTGCTTAGAACTTTGTTTTTTCTCTTTCTTTCTGCATTATTATTGACGTGATGTTCTTGTTCCTTTTTTGCCTCTGTTTTGCTCAGGTGGCTTCGGTGCTGCTCCAGTGTTTGGCAGCCCTCCCACTTTTGGGGGATCCCCTGGGTTCGGAGGGGTGCCAGCATTCGGTTCAGCCCCAACCTTTTCAAGCCCTCTGGGCTCAACGGGAGGCAAAGTGTTCGGCGAGGGTACAGCAGCAGCCAGCGCCGGAGGATTTGGGTAAGCCACCGGGGTCCAGGGATGGGGAAAACAACGTTCTTGCATGACAAAGACTCTTATGATTAGCTGCCTCTGCATTAAGGTAAAGAATATGTTCTGTGATTGATTGCAAAGCTCTAAGTGTCCTTGGTTTGTTAGTTTAAAAATAAAATAAAAAGGCAGAGAACGAAGACTTCATTCCCAAAGGAAATAATGTGTATGATCTCATTTCAATGCTGAAACTACTATGTTGAATCTTTAGTTTCAGAGATTCAGAGGGGAAGGGATGTGACTCATCTTGCAACTGTCTAAGGAAATGCAGGAGTATTTTCTGTGTGCACACTTAATGAGTTCAGATCTAGGCCTACAAACTATGCCTAGCAGAGAAAATAATAAACAACGTTATCTGTGACTGTCTGGCCACCTTATCTGTTTGTGAGATTTGGGCTAGAGATACTAATGAGAATTCAGGCTGTTCTCTCACCTTTGGAGGTGGGATGAAGCATTTGTAACAGTCTGTGCTCCCGCAGCGATTCGTGTTTATCCCACACTGATTGGTTTTGTCTGTTTCTTTACCCCTTAAGCCTGTGCTTGGCACCAGAGTAGATAGCACGTTATTCCTTGTTTTGTTCATTAAACACAGAATTTCAAACCTTGCAAAGCAGCTTCTGCAATAGGCAGCAAGTGCGCTTCTTCAGCATTGCACCACAGCAAGCAACTCTCCTTCATGCCCTACAGTTATACTCAGACAGAACAGACCTGATTGAAAAAAAGGAAGAACTTCCAGTGAGAAGAGGAAACTGGAATCTTAGTGTTTACATATTTCACAAGCCTTTTAGTTCCAGCAGGAACTGCCTTTATGTAAGGGACATTAGAACATCCACAAGTCTAACCTGTTAATTCCCCATGAGTTTAGGCAGATGCCCATCTGCCAGGGCACTCCTGAGCTATGGGAGGCTTCAGCTCAGTGGTTCTGCTACGTCCTGAACTCTGATGCAGCAAACTGGAGAGTCCCTTTGGAAAGGGTAAAAATAGAGGCAGCTTAATTAAATCCCCATAAAGAAGGATGTAGGGATGACTTAGCTTCAACCCAAGTGATACTTTGTTGAGTTCCAGCTCGCACCCATTGTGCTGCAGGATTTTGTAGTGAAACTGGATGCATTCAGTGACAATGTTGGAAGCTTAGAGATAAAATGGGATTTGGAACAAGCAGCATGATGATGCAAACAGAGCTCTTGCATAAGAACTCTGCAGGCTCAAGAAAGATAATTCAGTGGCTTAAATTGTGGCAAGTTTTGAGACTTTCTACTGCAGCAGAAGGGTGCAGACTTGGTCTGATGTTTTCAGAGTTTTCTGAGGAATTAGATCCAAACCTCACCATAAAATTGTGAGCAACAGTTTAATTATGCAGTATAAGGCAGTGTCGGTGCAGGGCACCTCCTTTCTACCTTTCTCTTGAAGTGAAACTCTAAAAATCCCAGTACTGGAGAAGTTACTTGCCAGTACGTTGTGTGGTATTAGCTCCGAGCTGCTGAGAACACCCTGCTAACTTCAATACATGTGATTCATTCCTGCTTCAGTTCTGAAAAATCTGCATCACTTGATAAATGACTTGGGTATCAAAAATAGAAACCACTACACTCCTGCAAAGTCTGTAATTCTGACTGTTTGTGAGCAAATCATGTTTTGCTTGCATAAACTAACCTCAAGTGCCTCTCAGTTCTGTTTTGCATAGAAGCTTACCACAGACCTGAAAATGTGAGTAAGATAAGCTTGATTAAATTGTTACCAGGCAAGGACTGTATTTCATGTCTTTTTATGTAAAAAAACCCCAAACCTGTCCATAGCTTGAGCTGTTTCTCTGCTTGTGCTGTGCTTCACCTTTTTCAACAGGCGTGTTCTGGTTGCAACTGAAAGAGGCAGTTTGAACCACAAGTTTCCTTGTCACTATTTTCGTCTCCACTTCCTTTCACCGGTTAGACGTGATGTGTGTGTTTGGTTGCCCAGTCCTGAGAAGATGGAGCACTGTAAAAATCTCTTGTTCTAAAACACATCCCTCTATCTTGCTGCTCTTTGAAAAACGAGCTACAAAACCTGGTCTGCCTTTCCTGAGGAAACCACATTTGTGGTTCTGAGCTGAAGTTGTCTGCATGTTATATGGGTCAAGAGCCAAACCAGAGGCACAGGGATGATTAGCAGGGCCATGAACTGCCCACTGTATCTAATGCTGTATGAGGAAGCAGTGTGTACAGTTGACAGTGTCTGGGATATGAGAGGTGATGTCCTTTACCAGGTGAATTGCTTGTCAGACTGCTACAGGAGTTATCTTTTATCTGGAGAGATACATTTTGATGTGTGTGTTGGGTTTTTCTGGGTTTTTGTCTTTAAAGTCTACTAGAGCTGGATGGATGGAGAGGTGCATTAATGTGCTGTCAGTTCATATTTGAAGTCAGAAATGACAGGAGCTTGTGTAAGGCACAGCCTTGCGAAGCTGGCACACTGTTTGACTCAACTGTCTGCTCAGGGGAGGGCTGGTGCTGGGTTAGTACTTGTAGCATTGTGCACTTGCAGAGCTGCATGCAAAATGTCTCTTTTCTGTTCAAGTTAGAGAAACACTTGAAGCTTGTGTTTTGAATGCACCTCTTATGCTTCTCCCAATTCTGAATCATGAGTGGGGGCAGAGAACCATGATGTGTGCTGTGGTCTCATTAGTGTGTCATGCTGATAGCTCTACAATGCCTGGTTGGACAGAGTGGGTGGAGAAAGGAGACCAATTTCCATATGTAAAAATGCTTCTTATTTCAATCCCCAAAAGCAATTAGGGAAGTACTCCAAGGGTGGTGGGGAGAAGTGCCAGGAAGGTGCAGATCTTCAGGGAAGCACTGGAACTGAGTGTGGTTCCAAATGGGCTGGGGAGGGAAAGGAATTGAGAGATCTGCAGATGGTTCATGTAGGCAGCAGGTTAAGGTACCATCTGAAAGTTGGAAGTCTGGGCTCTGCTTTGTGCTCTGGCCATCAGCAGCTTATACCAATTCTGTGTTTGCTGCCCTGTTTGTGAAACACGATGATGCTGTACTTTCAAGCTTAAAGGGTGAAAACTACACAGGGGTGAAATAATATCTTCCATTTGATGGCTGGAGTTGATATTTCCAAGCACTTAAAAACGTACCTTGTGTAAGCATGAACATATTTGTCTTTCTACCCGGTGTACATTAAGAATAGGAGCTGAGCAGATGTTTGTATGTACAATAGCCTTCCCCAAAAGAGTAAATCCATTTTCAGAGTGAACAATTATCATTATTCATATCAGGCGGTCTCCTCTTGATGCATCATTGTTTGAGTGTACTGTTATCACTGCAGGTGTGGGGACAAACTTCCAGTGTAAGTCAGATGATGTTTGCAAATACAGATTTTTCTCTTTAAACTGCAGGTTTGGTGGTACCAGTAACAACACAGCATCGTTTGGCACGCTAGCAAATCAGAACACCCCGACGTTTGGCTCGCTCTCACAACAGGGAACCGGTTTTGGCACACAAAGCAGTGGATTCTCAGCTTTTGGGACAGGTGGAGGAGGTAGGAAAAGCTGAAATATAATGAACCTAACAGGCCCCATGTGTACAGCTTTCCCTGGAATGTGGGTGTGAATCCTCAGCTCCTTGTCAAAAATATGCGTGGCCCTGATCCTGCTATAGGGAAGGCACCATGTCCCGGAGAATTGTGCTGCAGGGGCGGGTATAGTGTCTTCTCAGAATTTAGCTTGTAATTCCATCACTGATGTGCTGTGTTGCATTTGAATAAATCCCTCTCATCAGGTTAATGGTTTTCACCCCCTTTCATAGAGCTGTTCTTTCTTCTCAAAGGGAAATATTGAGAAATAATGACTATTCAGTACCATATGCTTGGGTCTCTGTATATAAGCACTTAGTGTCAAAAGAAGATGCACTGCAAGACTGAGCTGGAACAGCAATAGCCAGATTTTTGTTTGGTGTAATTTGGTAAAGCTGCAGTGATTTATGCAGGGCTGAGAACAGAGCCTTTGGGAGTTGATACGCACATTGGTGTCACCATTGGCTTGCATTAAGCACAAGCGCCATCCTCAGAGAGCAGCCCTCTATTTTCATGGAGAGGTGAATAAACCAGGGACATTGTATGCAGTTGCTGCTGATGAATGGACCTAGCTGATTACCAGTGAAAGCAAAGCCCTCTTAGGAACTGAGGCAAGTCAGTTTTCTTCTAGATGGAGATTTGACTTTCATTGTTTGCCCATTGCTCTTTCCCTGGCCTAAGGCAGGAAAGAAACGCTTTTCAACCTGTGTGTGGGAGGGGATGTTTACTACAAATCTTATGCATTCATTTTACTTTTTACCAATTATTTCCTTAATCTTGCATTTCTTTCAGGGTTTGGGTTTGGATCAGCCAACACGTAAGTACCATTTTTCTGTCCAATTCTTCATTAAAAACACAAATAGAATCAAAATAGAAGAGTTGAATGGTTTACAAGAGCAAGCTTTGAAAGTAGCACTAACACACGAGTTGTGGTTTCCTTTTCAGTGGCACTGCATAGAGCTCAACGTCTTAGCTCTCAATGTGTGCTTTCCAGTGAGGTTAATCTTTCATATGAAAGAGAATTTTCAGTTAGGTCATGCTCTTTCTTCACCTCTCAGGCACATGATGTGCGTGCTCACGCTCTGTGTGTGAGTCTAATATCTACTGCATTTATCAGGTTGAAACAAGGAATTGA
Organism: Coracopsis vasa; assembly: GCA_026283785.1. Lineage (NCBI taxonomy): Eukaryota > Metazoa > Chordata > Aves > Psittaciformes > Psittacidae > Coracopsis > Coracopsis vasa. The sequence goes on along the minus strand of JANHGB010045265.1, from coordinate 47,509 downwards.
ATAAGTACTTTTCTGGCTGAATTGAGATGATGATTTACAGTTAAAGAACAGGACGAGGAGCCGAGGTTAGCTCTGTCATTCACTCTGCCACTGCCCTGCTGCATTAGTTTTAGCAGGTTTCTTAAACCTTAGTTTCCCTATCAAGCAGAGCATGTGTATCTCTCCAGGTAGAATTATGCTTATTCTAGAACCTTCCAGCTAGGTCTGATGTGTTGATGCAGTCTCAGGTAAGAGATGCTGGAAATACCAATGCGTTCTCATAAGCTTCTGATATTAGGGAGACTGGAAGTTTGTTTGAGAGATCTGACTTAATACTGCCTGAGGGAGACTCCAGCACTCATTGCTGTGTCGTTTGTTCTTGCTCCACAGATCTTCCTCTGGATTTAGTGGATGGAGAAGCTAGAAACATCCTGAGCTCTCCTGTAGAACTGCCATAGCTCCTGCTCTCATGATTCATCCACATGACCAATACAGTTTTGCTTTGAAATACAAGTTCTCAGACTTTTTTTTTTTTCCTTTTTTTATTTTAAGAAAAAGATTTTGCTTATTTTTATGTAACACTTGTTCTCACTCTGTATTAAACTATTTTATCTGCCTTGATGTTAGTTGTGTCGGAAGGATTTATCTCCCTGCATCTAGAAGAAATAGATGTATGCTGTGGTTACCAGCCCCGTAGTGGAGTTACCTTTCTGTTCTTCATCCTATGCCTAGACAAGGGAGTAGCTCAAGTTGGTTTGTGATACAAACCAGCACATATTTCATTGAAGAGAATGACTGATTGTCCAAGGCTCTTAAGAAGGGGCTGAAGTTTTGCCCTGCTAATTTTAAGTATGGGATGGTCCACATGCTTCTCTCAGTGAAGTGCTAAAACTGAGTCATGTGTGAGCCAGAGGCTTAGTGGAGAAATAGGAAACTATCTGAGAAGAAGCTGGCAGCGTGCAGAACACGTTCCCATGGCAGTAACATTCAGCAAAGAGGTGGGAAGGAAAAGCTCTCCTATTTTTACCTTTCTGTACATTTTACAGAGCTCAGAAAATGAAACTCTGGTTATAGGGAAAACTTCTGGCCCTTGAATTCAAGTGTGACCTCCGTGCAGAGGCGTTAGTGATTTTGCAGCTTATGGTTTTGACTGTTGGCTTGTGACATGTCTGAGATTGTGCTTGTTCCCTGTGGCTCTCAGCTTTAGTCAGTATCCTTTGAAATTCTCATATGTTTATACTTGAACATACTGAGCAAATGGCTTAAAGAATGCCCTGAAGGCATTCTGGACAAACACTTTCTCTGTTTGATGCATCTGACCTTCACGAAACCTCTACATGATGTAAATGGGGTTTTGTTGCTCTCTGAAAAATGCTTTTGAAATAACAGCTTATGTATTAGTTGAATACATGCAGATGGGATGGGGTTTATCTTGTTGGTCCCATTAGGACATTCTGGGGTACTTCTGCTTTTGCTATTTTCAGCAGAAATGTTAAGGTTTCTTTATAATCCCACACAATTTAAGTGTCACTTTCTGGTTTGGTGGGCACGTGGTCACTTTATGAAATTGTAAATAGTTGATAAGTGCTTGGGTTTGGGTCCAAGTGTTCTAAACCAGATACTTCTATCAACAGTTCCTGAAGAAATCCCTTTTTTCAAGTCAACCTAACAAGTTAGTGTTCATCCTAACTCCTGTTGTGGAAAGCATCCTTCCGATCTCTGCAACACAGAACGACATTAGGTAGGTTCCCTTTAAAAAGGAAGACCACTGAAAGATGGGAAGTACAGTGTACAAGGAAGGCTTATAGCTTTGCTATAGGCTCCAAGGCCTTTACATATGCCCTGGATTTCTGAACCCTGGCATTCTGCCTGTCGAATTGAGGCAGCACCCTTGTCAGCGGGTTGTTTATAACCTCCCTTTCCCTCTAATGGAAGAGAGTGAGCACTAGAGATCCTTGGAGAAAATCTGCAGTTTTGCTGCTTTGGTGATGGAAGAAAAAGCTGAAGATGGTTGAGGTGTGCCCTCCTGGTATGTTCTCCTTGACTCTACACCATTTCTTATGGCCTAGAGGTGATACTGCTGCTCTGCTTTCCATCCTCTTTATAAATAGCAGTTGGCCCAAACCATTGACCTTAAATTCTTTGCATTAATCTCCCCTCGCTGTGGCATGCGACACCTCCTAGTGAGGCCATATCAGCTGTGCTGCCCCAGATAGCTAATGAACCTCTTGCTATGGAGAAGATTGGCTTGGGAAGAATGTGCTGTTGGCATGCTGGGCCATTTCAAGTTTCTCTTTTGGAATGATGGGAGCAGTTGGGGGTTGTCCCTGCTGTGCTGCTTGCTACCTGTTAACTCCTTTACCCTCCGCAAGTGAAGGGCCTGTAGAGCCACTCCACATCCTGACTGAACACAGATTTCCTTGCAACGCTTCCAAAATCATGGCTGAAACAACCCAACGCCCTGCACTATGTGCCCTTGAGAAGCGGGCGCTGCTCCTGGTTTCCATAGTAGCTGCTGGAGGCGCTGAGCAGCGCAGAGAGGCTGATCGTGACCACGAGCCTACAGGAATATGCACAAAACACAGCAAAGTCGGCTCTGAACAGTCTGCATTTTGATCAGATGACTCAAGGGCTTGGCAAGTGAGTGTGGCTCTGGGTTGGTGGTGCCAGAAGCTGTTGCAGGCTGGCATCTGCGGTGAGTGGCCTGGGATCTCATGGCCTCTGTCCAGGGTTTTGTGGACAGATGTCCATCCGCCATAGAATAAAGCCACTACCACAGAAAGCCCCGTCTCAACAGACCTGGTAAAGAAGCCAAGGATCAACTGAGCTTGGAGCCCTTGTTCTGGTGGTTCTGTTGTCCATGCTGGTTCATCCTCAAGTATAACAGATAGCAATGACTGCTCTAAAGGAGCTTACCCTTTTGTCTGCGGTAATGTGGTTGTGCTTTTTTACCCTGCTAATTCCGTATGAGAAGAAATCTCGCCAGGCTTTTATCAAAGGTGGATTCTTAATTATTTCTAATGAAAGAACACATTTCTCCCTCTCTTGAGACCGTGCCGTGGCCTGGAGGCAGCGGGAAGCCGAGTGCCATGGCAGAGCACTAATGATGCTGTTACAGGCCCGGTGGGTAGAAGGGAGCCTGAGGTGTAGAGAGGATCTCCCCAAGCCCATGGAGAGACCACGATGGGGATTTCTTCTTCTTGAAAAGGGAGGAAAGCTCCTCAAAAGTAAAAGGGGCAAAACGTGGCTGTGTCAGAGAGGCACAAAAAGAAATGAGAATTATTTAACCTTGTTTTAAAGAGGTTTACTGTGTAATGCTTGGTATTGCAGAATATAGAGGTCTTGCAGAGCGCCAGTGGTCTCAGCGATACCCCTCAGTCCGGATCCATCTCCTGGGAGAGAAGGCCATTGTTTCTTTGGCTCTTCCATGTCACAGTGCCATGGTGTGGAGAGGCAACTGGAGAAATGCCACAAAACTAAGGAGGGATTGCAGGGTTGGAGTTCATCTCATGCTGCCAGGTTGTATCCCGTGTGGCCACCTCCACGCCGGAGCAGTGCCGGGAGCAGAGCCAACCTGCACTGACCAAGCCCCTGATGATGCTGCATGGGAGAAACCAGACATGTTTGACGTGACCATCCTGCTCGGGACAGGCTTATGAGCCTCAGCAGCGAGGTGCTGTGATGTGCTTGTGTCTGTGTGGTGAGTCCCAGGCGTGAGGAGGATCCCTGTGCGAGACGGTGGAGGTTGGAAAAGTGCTGCTGAATGTTCCAGGCCCTTGGTCCAGCTGCTGGGAGCAGGGTGGAAAGGTGAAGGAGGGTGGTGGCGTTACTTCTCCCACCCCTTGCCAGCAATCCATGTGGAGCTGCCTCCCTTTCCCCCATCAGCCCATCTGTGTCCCTGCTGCAGCAAGCCCAGAGGCTGAAGTGACATTTTATTTATCCCTTCTTAGTTTTCATGTGTCCTGCCCTTGTGCATTGCTTCCAGCATTGCTTCCAAGGGAAAATAATCCTGCAGGAGGTGGTGCCGAGGGAGTGTTTGTTCCTACATAAATGTCGTGCTGAGCCCCAGGGGCTCAATGGGGATGAGCAGCCCTTGGTCAGCAGTGAGACCGACACTGTTCTCCTTCTCCCTCTCACAGCAGCGAGACCCCAGGGTGCTGCAGCCATCAAGTAAAGACCATTCCTCACCAAGGGATGAGCTTGGACGTGCGAGCATCATTTTCAGCTCACTCCTACGTGGACTGTGGATTTCTGTCCCGGCTGCATGAGGACCCTGTGGTTATGCTCAGTGAGGTTACACTCCCCATGTCCCAGGCCTCCAGCCATCCCCACCTCGTTTGTCTGCGGTCACAAAGCTCCTTCCCTGTGTCTCTGGCTCCTGCTGCAGAGTCAGGACTTCTCCTACGTGCCCTTATCACACACAGGCACGCTCTGTGCTGCCAGCGCCTGTGTCTGAACTCGTCCCATTCCCTGACCATGAGATAAGATGAGGTGCGGTGGTGCTGCTCCGGAGAGCGCACAGCCATGGGTGATGCTCTGGCCTTGGGCTGGGGTCCTGCCTCATCACCACATCCCCTTCCAGTGGTGGCAGGGACAGGACCCCTCACACTCCCTTCTTTAGGAGCTGTTCCTGGGTCAGTGCTCCCTATAGTGTAGGGGATATATAGTATAGTATGCACATATAGTATATAGAGACTCCTCTGCAGTGCTGCTCTGTAGGCACCAGGAGCTTCAAATGCACTGCGCGTAAATGATGCTCCAAAGGTGAAATAAGCTATTGAGAGGGAAATAGGGGACAACCCCACAGTTATGAACCATGGCAGGATCAAACCTGACTCTCCAGTGCTGCTCTCCCGTGTTTGGGCTCTTTGGCAGGACTCTGTCTCCAGTTTACACTGATTTACACAGGTGTTACTAAAGGCAGCCTTGGCTGTCGGTGCCGGTCCATGAGCTGTGTTACGATTGCGTGCATGGAACACATGACGCAGGATTTTCACTCTATTTTTTTAACAGATGCCTCGAGGCTCTTCAGTGCAGCGCTAAAAATGGCTTTAACACTTGAAAACATGCGAAGGAGCAGAGCAGAGCGAGTGTTTGCAGCAGCTGCACGTGAGCAGCTTCAGGAGATGGGAGACAGGAGAAATAGGAAACAACCCCTGGTTTGCATCAGCGGAGGGAAGTCCCTGCGGAGCGCTCCGAGCAGGATGGTGAGGCCGGTTCCCTCAGCTGCCTGTGCTTCAGACCCGGGTTAGACAATCACAAAGCCACAAGTGGCAGAAGGTAAAGGTTGATTTGTAGCCCCTGGTCACAAATGCACTGCAAGGAAGGGTTGGCGTTGGTGGTACTGGAAGCACCAGAACGGGGCTCCAGCACAGCCCAGCGCAGCAGCCAACGTCCTTCCCATATCCTCATCCCTCTCGGTGTCCCTGGCACGCAGTGGGTGACCGGGTGCTCTTGGCTTTGTCCGGGTGTCACCCCAAACAGCTGAGGGTTGGCTGGTGTCCTCTCCCCCCCCTCCCTCCAGAACTAGGACATCTAAATTTAACCTGCTGCCAACAGATGACAGGGAGAGTTTCCACCCTGCGAAGGGATCCCGGAACCTGTCCTCTCCTCAGCCTCCATCCCTGCACATTCCCTCCCTCCAGCCGTGACCTCCCGTATGTGCCTTTCCTCCCGCTCCCCTCCTGCCCTTGGCTTTGTGTCACTGATGGAACTCCCCAGACTGGCCGTGTGGCTGTGGTTTATGTGAGCACACACCTCGGTGTGTTGTGGATGGTGGCTCCGGGTCTCCCCACTGCAAAAGGTTGGCTGCAACCTTGAAGGGGCACAACAGGCTTGTAGCAGGCTCTAGGCAGGACACAAGGAGAGGCAGTGAAGGGGGGACATGGGTGCGAGGTGCACCTCATTGGGGGTGCTCCACGGGAAAGCCCTGAGCATGGTGTGGGTCCTCCAGTCTGACCAGGGTACTGGGTGGAAGTGGATGCAGCAGCCAGAGCAAGTCTTTGCCCTGCTGCTCTTTGGAGAAGCCTTGATGCTGCTTTGCAGCCTGATCAGAGAGCAGCAAAGCTCCTGAAAGGACAAGAAAGAGAAACTTGTGTCTTCCTTTGGTGTGTGAGCAGGAGCCCTTGGAGGGGTTGGTCATGGCAGGAGGAGCTGGAGCATGGACCAGGAAGGTGCCAGGATTGGGCCCTGTGGATTAACAGGTTAGTACCAGAGCTGTGCTCTCCAGAAAGAATTCCAGCAGTTTCCTTTACTGGAAAGCAAATAAAACCTGAATGTGAACATTGTGGGGGGCGATGAATGATGGCATTAATACAGAGCAGTATTCCAAACCCAGTTGTATTGTGTGGCACATTTGAAACTCTCCTTGGAAGAGCTGGAAGGGGCAGAGCTGCTCTCTGCTGCCCGGAGTCCCCATGCCTGGCTGAGGGGCTGCCTGTCTCCAGATGTGCTGTTTACAGCTCAACATCTGACCGTGCTTTGGCTAAATAAGCATCAGGAAACCCAACTGTGGCAGCTCAGCTGCTGCTGCGCCACCAGCGCGGCTCCGTCCTGGTGCAGCAGCCCGGTGATGCCAAACACAGGGTGTCTGCTGGGGGTTTGAACCAGAAACCTGGGTCCCATGCGGTCTAAGAGGCGCTCGTGGTAAATGGGGTGTTTATGGCTGCCTTGAAACGTGCGTGCAGGGGTGGTGGAGCCGCTGGTTCGAGAGCAGCTTCCACCCAAACGACTCCAGGCAGACGCGTTTGAAAACTTCTCTTTATTTCTCTGTTATAAAAGCGGGGTTTTGTTGGGTTTACATCTCTGTGAGTGTCCAGACTCGTGCATCTTGGGGTTGTTTTCACAGTATCTCTGCAAGACCAAGGATGATTCTTATTGCTGCGCCAGGCGCCGGGGCTCGGGCAGCCCTCGCCTGACCCCCTGCCGCTGGACCCAGCCTTGCTCACTGCTGTGCCGGCTCAACAGGTCTATACCCCCCCAAACACTGCTTCTCTTTGCTATTGACTCTCCAAGGGGCTGCCCCGCTCTTGCCCCGCTCATCTCAGTGTTAAGGGTAGGAAAGGAGAACCGTATGGCCCATGACGCTGTGGGGCTAAGGGGAGGGTGCATGGGAGGGTTTTGGCCAGGGCTCACCCTGCTGCTTCCCACCCTGGACCACCACAGGACTCTGACTGGGATGGTCAGGCTATGAAGAGCCGAGCATCACTGATGGGATAGGTGAGGCAGAGACAAGCTCACGCACATCAGCATCCCATGGTGATGCCCCATCCTTTGTGCATTCCTGGTTCTGCAAAAAGCTGCCAGAGGAGGAGCTTTATTTACCTGTTATTTACCACCCTAGTCAGTGCAGGATGCCCTGGGTCCCCAGACATCTAAGTCCCCACTGGGACCCTGTCAATCCCCATTCTAACCACATGACCATTAACCAGCCATAGCAATAGCGATGTCTATAGCACCTGCAACTTCCAGCCACCATTCCTTCTCTATTCAATCTGTCCCAGTCAGGTTTGTAATGAAGCAGCATTGGAAAAACATCACTTTTAATCACAACGCATGAAATCTCAACAGAGGCAGCATCACTTTTCTACGCCATGTCTGGTGATGGAGGTGGAGGGGCACGTTTCGACCTAGGCACGGGATAAAGGCATTCTTTGGGAAGGGAGAAGTCCATGCAAAGCCGACCCCAATGTGAACTTTGAATTTCATATTTACTGCTTAGCTGGGTCTGTTCAGTGCAACGGGACGAGTTAGCCAGGAGGTTACTATCAGATTGCATGGATGCATCCAGTCTACCAGGTAGAGGGAAGTAGGAGGAATGAGATTTAATGCACTGGGAGACTAAGTCCGACACATAGCTAAGTGGAAAAGGACGTAGGTGTTCCCTGAATGTGGTTTTTGGTGACTGAGAAGAAATCTTTCCTTGGAATTCCTTCGTGCAGCTTATTAAGACAACTGGGTCCGATTTCTTTGACCCATGCTGACATCAGTGAGAACTGTAAGTACTCAGCACCCGGAGACAAAGTGAGTACCAGGCATAAATACCCCTTTCTGCTCACCCCAACGGGACTGCATCCAAGCGGTAGCCAAGATGCGAGCAAGCGTTATCAGCTCTTCACCCACAGCTCACATTTTGTCCTCTTCTGCATGTATTGCCTAGGAGAAAATACAAGTCCCAAAGGGCTGTACCAGTAGAGCTATAGTTAGTATTTGAATCCGTGTGAGAAAATGGAGTTTAATACAGAGTGGCCGTGCAAGTCAAAGTCTCCCTAGCTTCATCCTGTATAGTCCCAAAGCCTAGATTTAGGCAAACTTTGGCTCATGGATTTGGGGTTGATCCAGTCCACTTGTCTGCAAGCTGCTTGTAATGCTGGACTTCCTACCTCTGGGATCTGCCCGATGAAGAGAGCAGCTCCGTGACCGAGCATCTCTGAACACCAGCGCATGGAGGAGGGTGGTCTTCCTGGGAAATGGGGGTACAGTGGTTGCAGGGACCCAGGGTCCTTGTTTGCTGGTTTGAGATTGTCATGGTGGGGGGATCTCACTTCTCGACCTGCTATCCCCAGGCAGGTGATGCTGAACCTGGTGCCGAAGTCGATGACGTGGCTTTGGAGAAGTGGGAAGGAGAATTTCTTGCTGGTAATGTCCTGTGTGGGAGATGAGGACGGCAATAGCAGCGAATCGGTGCCTCTCCGAGGGGAGAGCCTTCAGAGCAGCGTGTGTGTGGTTGTGAGACCTGTTCAGACCGGCTCAGCAGGGCCAGGCTTGTCTCTGGCACGCTGAGCTCTCTTCAGTCCTTGCTCTCGAGGCAAATTGTTATAAGAGGAAGAGATGTTTTCTAGGGGCAGGAGCTGCAGAGGGAAGGGGAAGTGCTCTGCCTCAGGCTGTGTGCTGAAGCAGGAGAGCAGATCCTCCGCTTCCATCCTGTGCCCTGTCCTCCAGATGCCACCTCTGCTGCAGGACCTCCTCTCCCTGCAAACCATGCCCTTCCCATTCCAATGGCTCCTCCACGCTGCCTCCCTCTGCAGAAGTGCATCTGGTAACCTCTGCAGCCTTATTGAAACCTACAGGTTCCACCTCCTTCCCCAATGCACCTTCCTTACTGGAGGATCTAGACCCAAGACTCAGTGCTGCCCTGCTTGCCCCTTCTCACGCGTTACCCTTTGCTACATAGATGTTTGTGCAGTAACCAGACAGGTACAGTACCGTGGTCCTGTCCGTACCCCATTCCTGATGGGTGCGTGGATCGTGAGGTCATTTGGAAGAAGGTTCTCTAACCCCAGCGTGATTTGTTGTCATGGGAAGAAGACTTTTTCATAGTTTCTGCTTGGAATGGGTGCCTGTTATTTTCAGATGTGGCTGCTCCTGAATTATGGATATTGCTGGGTAGACTTGGTAGATAAGATCTGCCCTCGCTTACACCCATGCATCTCCAATTACTTCAGAAGGATCCTTTTTATATCCTGCTCTTCTTACAGCGCTGTCAGTTGGATTTCATGGGAAAACTGGGCAACAGCTTCACCCACCCACAGCCAGTGCACGAGCCATTGGCTCTTGCACCACAAGCTGGTGGCTATAGCTGGCTATAGCTGGCAAACATCTGTGTGTCTTAAAGCCAAACCAGTGGGACATCATCCCCTCTTGATGTCTGTTACCTCCCAGGGCCAGAACTCCAGCTGTGAGCTTGTCCCATATTATTATGCTAACAGGAGACTGAGACCACCAAGCATAAGCAGTGTAAGCTTCTTGCTACCTCTTCTGTGAAGCAGGGCCATGGCCCAGTAGCTCCCACTCGAGAGACATCCTACAGCAGGTTTGGTATTTGCATTGCTTTGAAACTGAGATTATTTCCATGCTTCCTTGATCCAGGTTGTAAACCCAGGAAGATTCTCTTTTTATGGTGCTGCTTCCAATATCAGGCCCTTTGCTTTTCCCATCCCTCGCACACTGACAGATCCATCCCTTGCTCCAAAACTTTCTCCCAGAAATTCTGTAGAAAAGGGACATTCTGCCTGGTGGTGGTTTTGTTGGTTTCTTGTTTTTCAGACGTAGCTTTAAGGCAAAAGTTTGGCAATGCAAAGCAAAGTCTACATAAGGCCGCATGACTTGGATTTGCAACTCAGAACCTGATAGCTTAAAAGAAAATAACCCTAATCCCTATCTGAAATCATCAACTTTTTGCTCCAGGAACTTGTTTTGTTCTCAACCAAAATGGAAGAAACTAAAAGGAAAAAAACCCTTTTAAAATCCCAAATAAAATGTCCTCATCGTTCGGGGCAGTCTGGACAAGCTAATGAGACTGAAGTTCAAACAGTAACTAAAGTAGGGAAGAACAAAAACCAGCTCTAGGGGTAGACATCAGTGTTAGTTTCTTCCCTTAGGAATCCAGTGATGAGACAGACCCCGGTCAAAGGTCTCCTCTTTAGCTTTAGCACAGTGAAATCCGTCCCAATGGGAGAAGGTAGAATGGTTGCATTTGTTGAATGAAGAAAAAGTGCATTCTTGGTTTTGCTCAGATTCTACGTGTGTATTCTAACACCTAAGTGATTGTTTTGCTTCGGGTTCCTTGGTTCGTTTCTCTCTTTCTCCCTTTTGGTGCCGGGACGCCAGGTTTGTATTACCGATGTTTGGGAGGTATCACCACGAGCGGCTGCCCATCCTTTGGCCTCCACATGAGTACCTGAGCATCATTGGCATTGGGTTTGACAAGGGCACTGGGTGGTATTGGCTCATTCTTGCTAAGGACCTGGGGCTGCTCTTGAGCAGAGGGCTCCTGCAGCTTGGCACGCTGCCCCAAGGGTCTGCTGGGGTTCACCTCGATGCCCAGCCTCATGCGCCATTTGATAGTCTGCAAGGTCACCATCTCGTTGGTGGCCGTGTTGGTTGCAACCAGCCAAGTGGTGAAGCTCTGATCCCGGTGGATGCTTGTGAGTTTGGCCACGTTGCTCTCGCTGACGGGCACTGCCCACGTCACGCTCGGGTAGAAGTTGTCGTTCATGCTGATGTTGAACTTGGACTCCTTCTTTGTGGGACCCACGATGGTGCAGGTTTCTGTCGTGTTCCCATACCAGGGATAGTTCACTCCATCCGAGTCACTGATGGCCTGGATTTTACCGTCCAGTAGATCCGGAAGCTCCCAGCTTGACCTGCCATAATCAACAGCAAATTATGGATAATGCATTAATTAATTAGATTAGAAACATGCCAGGCTTCAAGGAAGGGGTTGTGAATGCATCCCCCCCTTTAGCTTTTAATGGAATTTGTGCCTTTCACAGCATCCTGCCATTAACACTGCCTGCACGTTTCCAGGACTGGTCATGGAAGTTTGTCCTGCTGTTAAACACCACTGAGGAACAAGCACCAAGCAGGGATACCTTGCAGGGACCGATGGTAGCCTGGAGTGGTTCAGACTGTGTTGGTGTTTAAGGCTGCAAAGGGTAAGTGCTCCAGTGCTGGAGATAATGCAGTGTTGCAGGTATCTCCTTGCAGGTCCTTGGCTGTCTGAACACAAGGGCTCACCCCAGCACTGTATTCATCAGTGAGAGTAGGGCTCGGGGTTGAATTTCCTTCTCTCAATAGCACAATATCTCCGGTGTCAGCAGAAGAGCAGGCAGGCTCAGAGCTGGCCCTGGGGTGAGGTGACAGAAGGCCCAAGTGATGGCAGTAAGATCAAGGACTCAACTGGACCATAAAGCTTCCCACCGCCCTGCTCTGTTCTTCCCGTTCAGTCCCTGGATCAGCCGCTGTCCCTCCCTGCTGTCTGCCTGGCACTGCCCGTGTAACCCATCCTTCTCCAGCCCTAGGAAGGACCCGGTTCAAAGGCTGCTCCCCATGCTCTGTGCTGGGGATGCTATTACAGTAATCAGAGAAACTGAGGTCAGCCAGCTTGTAGAACTGCCTGAGCCGGTCGCTGGGCGCTGCGCTTGCGAGCAGGCAGAAAGGTCGGGCTTTAGAGCAAGCAGGGGAGTGCAAACTGCCTCTGTCACCTTGCAGCGCACAGCTGGGGCTGCGTTTCTTTATTAACTTCCGATTTAATTAAGATGAGATTTGCCAATAGAAGCAAACTGCTGTAAATGCCTCAGACGCAGGGTTAGATGCATGCAGCGATGGCATAACCACAGAGCATGTGCCAGGTATTTTAAGGACATCCTTTTATAAACCAGGCTGGTAGACATGGCTCTGATGTACTTCCCCTTCTTGCTTACAGATCAGCCCTCCCAGCATCCAGAGATGCTGAAGTGGCAGAAGGGGCTGTGTGGCAGCAGCTCCCAGCCTGGCATTTGCACTTGACCCTCCATGGGGCTGGGATATGAGGCTGTATCCCAGGGCCCCAAGCCCTGTGCCCCCTACATAATGGGACATAGTTTATCTTGGGAGGGAGACCAAGGACATGTGCTCAGGCTCAGCATAGTAACTGTCCAAGCCTTTATTAAGCCCAGTGCTGCAGCTTAAAATAGCCCTTTGGCTGAAGCAGGGGCTGAAGTGGGCACAAGCAGGCGGGGGGCTCATGTGGGACCCAGCCAGCTCTAACCCAGCGCTGGGTGAGCTGCTCCCCTGCTCTGGCCAGGACTAATGTGACAGTCTCACAAGGCTGTTCTGTTAATTAGTTAATGACCGTGAAGTGCTCCATGTTTGGAGCCACTGGATCGTTCAGCAGTTGGCTGTAAATGCCTGGCTGGAGCTAGGAGGTACTGCGGGGGATTTAAAGATCTCATTTCTCTTTTCACCCGAGCGGGGGGGGGGCTAGGAAAAAATCCCCCCTGTGCCACAGCAGGCATTGGGCAGAGGGCTGCCCTGTGCAGGAGGTGGCTGGTTTGCAGGTCGGATATGGCCTGGGAGGTTAAGGGCAAGGCAGGACGCAGGCTGTGCAGCAGGGATGCAGGGATGCTCCGAGCAGCAGGACCGGGGTTATGCAAGCGCGACATCTCCGCGCACAGCTTTAGGGGCTGCTGTCAGCTCTGGCACCGCAGCTGCAGCAATCCTCCCCTCCCGAGCCCATGGGCAGCAGGCAGAGGGAGTCCTTTCCCTGGAAGAAAATCTGTAGTGAAGGCAGCCAAAAGGAGATCCCTGAGCAGCCCTGCCAGGACCCCCATCACTGCAGAGACGCTGATGCGCTCTGCTCTCTAAACCAGACTCATCCTCGCTCGCCATCCCCCATGCTCTTCAGGGAAAAGCTCTGGGGATGCTGGATGAGCGCAGCCCTCGGCAGGCAGATGAGCAGAGGTCGTGCCTGCAGCCCCCACCTCCTCCCCACCGCGCAGCCCGGCTCTGAAACACCATCTGGGGGCTCTTTCTGTCCCTTTCAGCAGATGGTTTAGGATTACTTTCCATTCAGTGGCCAGGACCCAGCCTGGCTGTCACCTGGGGATGAGATGTGATGATTTCCCAGAGGTTCACCCTGACAGGCATGGTGCTAAGGTGCAGCTGCAGCATCTCTGCGGGTACCACAGTGCCAGACTGTGACCTGAGATGCTGCAAGAGGCTGATAACCCTCCTGGGCTGCTCCAGCCTACTCGGGTCAGAGGCTGGCGGGTGAATGGCAGGAGAATCAGGCAGAGGATGCTCTAAAACTGCAGGGCAACTAAGATCTGCTTGTCCCTACATGTATCAGATCCCCAGACCAGTAGAAAATCACAGACTGGATTGGATTGGAAGGGACCTTAAAGCTCATCCAGTTCCAACCCCCTGCCATGGGCAGGGACACCTTCCACTGGAGCAGGTTGCTGCAGGACCTTGTCAGGGTTTAAACAAGAGCAAGAAGTGGAGCTGTGTCAGGGCATGGGGAGGTTGCTGAAGGCAGGATGCTGCCCTCAGAGCCTGCGGAACCTCAGTGCAAAGCCGAGTGTATTGGTGAGCAGCATGGCTGCACTCAGGCTCAGAAACACATCCTGCTTAGGAAAAGGCATTGGCAGGAATGGGGAAGAAGAAACTGGGCTGTGTTTCCTCATGGAGCACCCTGTGCTTAACTCTAGCGAGTGTGGTTAACCCTGGGGTTTCAAAACCATGAGCCTCTGTCTGCACAGCTTAGTCATGAGAAGAGAAACGAGGCCTTATGATGATCCCATGACTGGAGCGAAACCAGATGGTTGCTGCTGGTCGTGGCTGGCCCTCGCCTGCTGCTACAGCAAAGCCTGCATGCTGGCCAGGTTGGTAGCCTTTGCTTGCAGAGCGTGTCCGTGTTAAATAATACGCCAACAACTGGCTTTTGGGATGATTTTGGACAGAACGCTGTGGAATGATCTTTGGCTGCATCAGCATCTTTCTGTGGTGCTGTCGAGCCAAGAAAAGACCAGAAAGTGCCCAGTAAACACTTTGCTGACAATAGCAGGGAAGAGGCATGAAAAGAAACCAAACTATCTGGTTTTGTGGATTCACCGTGGCTGATCAGCTCCAAAATCAGTAGGTTTCGGCTTGTAATGCTGGCAGGCTTGTTCCTGCCTCTTCTGAAACCTTCAGAGCCAGGATGGGCACCACTGGATGCTAACAAATCCCTATTAACAAATGTCTTTTTCCTATCAGAAGGAACTTTGAGCTACTTCTTGTGGCACAACCATAGCTCTGCTGCGACAGCCAAGCAGCTTTACGTAGCTTTTAACCTCCTGGTCCTCATTCAGATACACTTCTTCCTATTCTGTCACATGAAACGAAGCCCCCAGCTTACCCCAAGCCCCACAGCACGAACCGGAGCCATCACTGCAGTGGCCTGTGCAGTGACAGCAAATCCAAGCAGAGCAGCCTCCAGCCCTGTGCATCCCTCAGTGACACGGGGACATTCAGTTAACCTTTTAGAACAGGCATCAGGCACCACCAGCACCAACTCCTTAAAGCCAGCTCCTAATTAGTCACAGGCCAGATGGGCTTGCATAACCTCATGCTTTCCCACACCCTTGCCCTGCACCAGCTCCCTAGAGAAGAGAAGCCGATCTCGGATGCAGCCTGTGCTGGGTGCAGGTACCGGTGCAGTGCGTGTGGGTGCAGTGAGAAGCCGTCTCGAGTATTTCACATCCCTGCTCCTGCCTCCCTCCTTCCCTTCCCTGCGCCTGTGCTGAAAGAAAGAGAGCCTGACAGTTGGAACCGCTTGATTTTAAGTTGCCCTTTCCAGCGCCTGTCTCGCCTGCTTCAGCACATCAGGACATTAGGAGCACATCGGGAGATCCAAGCCACAGTTACAGCAAAGAACAGGAAGGAAATTCAAGATGTTGTTCCCCTGTTGTCGGAGTCACGCTGCTGTGGTCCCTCTTCCCCCCCATCCTCCAGCTGCGTGTTCCTGCTGGTGAACCGGCAGTGATGTCTGCTGCATGCTGGTTCAGGCAGTAACACCAGCACAACGCTGGCACTAAGAGAAAGGGACAGATTTCTGCTGCTTTAGCTGAGCAGGCTCAAGTCAGGCTGGACAACCTATTTGCCTGTGTTAAACTGTATGCCTACAGCACAGGTAAGGGCAGCAAAGCCTTTTCCTCTAAACCCCAGAGGGTAAATTCCCACTGTGAACTGACCTCCCTTTGCTTCCCAGGGAAAGGATAACCTGATTTTTTTCCTGTGGTGGATCTGGTTTTGATTGTGTTTTCCCTTCCGAGGACTGGGGTTTATTCTCTTGACAAGTTGATTTCTCGAGTTCATTGTGCCTCTGCTGCAGGGCATAGAAGATTTAATGTCACAAGAGAGATGCCGGGTAGGTAAAGCGATGATGTAATGCTGCAAGCTGCCCCATCAGGGAGAAATATCCACCTGAAACTTCTCCAGATTCTGGGCTGATCATATTCAAACTCCAATTCATTTCTCTCTCTGTTTTGCATATCTCCATCTGCACCGCTTCTTGCACATCTCCATGGAGATGAAGAAACGAGGCTGGATAATGCTGTTCTGGCATCACCCAGCCACTAACACGGGTCCCACCAAGTGCTGCATGACAGGGAACCAGCACCCATGGGGAGGTCCCAGTGGGGACCCCATCCAGCTGCTCCCACACAGGCCTGATCCTGATGCTTCCCACTGCACAGCAACATCCTTCCCTAAGGAACAGGGTAAAACCCTGCTCGAGGGAGCAGCAACAGCAGCCAGGAGATTGCCCCAGTTCTGCAGGGAAGTGGGGTCAGAGAGCACATCCACATCCTCATACAGGAGGTTTTCACACTCCCAGCAGCACCTACTGACTTACATGTAAAATAATGCCACATGTCATCTAAGCTTTAATTGTTTTCCTTTATACCCAAAACCACTGCTTTTAGCCCCAAATGGCCAGTGCCACTTTAAACGTATCTGAATTATCCCCTCTGTAACTAACATCCCTATACAGGCACCGCTCCATCTGCTCCAGTATTTCTCAGCTGTTTCTGTCCTCAACATAATGGCCAGCTTATAGACAGCTAACAACTTTGGAGCATGGAAGTGACAAATTAACCCAAAGCCTGCTGTAAGCACTGATGCTCCAACTGATTTCTGATGATTTGGTGTTTTCTGTTTGCTTGTCACCACAGTGATCAAAGATATGTGTGTTGCAGCAGCCTCTCTCCATCATGGAAAGTTGGGACAAATACTCTGCCGGCATAAATCAATGCAGCTCTGTGGAGGTCAGTGAGATTACATTGAGTTACAGCAGCTAAAGGCTTTGCCCATCTTTCAGATAGGTTTGTGTCCTGTCCCTCTCTCTGTAAAGGTCTTCCAAGAGCATGTGTCAATGGCATTGAAAGAAGCCTTTCCTCCCAAACACCTTTATTTATAGCCTTCAGATGGTGACAGGTCTATAGAAAGAGAGTAGAGGAGCAGGCCAATTCCTGCTTATGTTTGGGTAACTCCTTTCTCTGTATCAGTTAAACGTCAATGAAACTCCTAGGGAAAAATCTTTGTTTCCATGATTTTCCAGCTAATAACTCCCTGACATAGCTGCAGGGTTTAATTCTGACTACCTGTTTACAGCACTCAGCCTGTAGATACAACTTTTCCTTGGTCTCAAAGCATTCCAGCAAGGGAAGACTGTACCAAAGCCTCATTTCAAACACAGGCAAACTCAGGTGCAGGGAAATAGAAGGACACAGCAGCTCTCTGCCCAATCCTCCTTGTTTCAGTGGATGTGAGCTGTATTTATATACAGTGGACTTCTCTGTTTTCCTTTGCAGCTGGTCGCTGAAGACAGGATTTCTAAATGAGCCTGAGAATTACACATGCAAATCCCAAAGGCCTGGAATTGGGAACATCTGAGCAACAAATTGTCCTTGCTAAAGATGGTGTCGGAGCCAAAAAGCCTACAGATTTCAGGCCTGCTGTAAGTACTTTCAAAATCAAGCTAAGCTGGTCTGCTCCCTCGCTGAGCCTCACTGGTGGTGTTTGCCCGGTGCCAGTTTGCTTCTCAAGGCACTTTATGGTTGAGCAGAGAGGGGACATGGGGACAAAAGTGGGGGGAACACTGTCACGGCTGCTCCTCACTTGCTTTTTGCTTTGGTTCACATCTTACAACACATATGCACTTTATGTCTGGGATGCTGAACCTGTGTCCTTATCTGAGCTTACAGGCAGGAGGGAGGGAGGAAGGGCCAGGATGTGCATGCAGATGTTCAGGTTGATGGCAGGGAGGCACTGCGTTAACTCAGTCTATCCTGCTCTGCAGCCCTACCCGTGTTCCCTCAGCCCTCCTCATTGACCATCTTTTAAGCCACTCAGAATGGCCCTTGAGGGGCTGAGCCAGCATTCCCCTAACACTGGGCACTCGGATGAGCAGGTGGGAGAGATCCTTAGGATCTGACCTTCCCATCCTTCCTCCCTTGCCCCTGGGACCGGGCAGCATCAGCACCTCCAGCCCCCAAATCATCTGCCAGCCCCGGGCTCTGCGGTCAGGCTCATCCCCGTGGCTGGACAGAGAGCTCTCTGCTGCACCCAGTGCTGCCAGCACCGTGCGCTGCAGATCTGCTGGGCTGTGCGGGCATCTGGACATCAGGTGCTGTTGCTGCTTTAACTATGGGCCAAATCCTGCACCAGCGTTTGGTGATCAAACTGGCGGAGGACTGGGGAGGAGATGACTTTTCTCAGTAGAGAGGTGACATTTTCATTTGCCTCGTTCCTGTCTTATTCTTACTGTCTGACCAGTAACAGGGTGGTTTTCCTGTGCCAAACAGCCCCTCACTTCCTCATATCTTACACATCTATCTCTCTATCTATCATCTATCTATCTATCTATCTATCTATCTATCTATCTATCTATCTATCTTTCCCCTCTTACATTACCCAAAAAGAAGGTAATGTGAAATTTTCACCCTGCAATGGGTTTAACTCTCAGTGGATTAAATCCATCTTGTTCTGTCCCTGTAAGCTGACTGCTACCATAGGCAAAGCAAGCAGGATCCATCCCCTGATGTTAAATGTGCTCCCAAAGCTGCTGGGCCACCGAGCCCCCAGTGGTGGCCCACTGCAGTAGCAGTAGTGCCCGCTGAGGCCAGCAATGTGCCACAAGTGTCAGCCCTTGGGCTTCCCTGGGGCTTCTCAAGGAGCTGATTTACCCTGGGAGGGATGCAGATGAGAGGAGCTGGCAGTCAGGGGGACCCCTTGTGTAAAACATGTATTCAAACAGGGCTGCCTGTGGTACCAGGGCTGATTTAGGCTTCCAGGATCTCCAGTGCTGCTCAAAAGCTGTTGGGAAACGCAGGATTGCTTTTGGGTTCCTATCAGAGCAAGTGGGTTTTGGTTATGGCTTGGGCACATTTCCATTAGATGGGAAGAACACCCACTCCTTTTAAAGGGCAGGGACAAGCTCTCCTGTATTTTAAACATAGGATAAAGTCCTGTTAAGTTTCAGAAGAGCTGGGTTTTAAAATCAGACCAACTGCATTAGAATTTTCAGCTTAATCCAGTACTTCCACCCAGGCCCTGGTCCTTCCCACAAGGCAAACGCACCCGCACGTGCTCGTGGAAATACTTACATTCCCTGCTCCCCGTAGTGATTGTAAAATTCCATGTGGCTGCAAGCCTGGATCCAGCCCACGATCCAGGTCTCCTTCTTGGGAATAGGGGGCACCAACACTTGTGCAGAGGCTCGGAAGTGAGGGGTCCGGTAGCGCAGGACCACGCTGGAGGACTCGTCGATGCTGGTGGGGATGGGATCGATGGAGGCTTTGACTTCAATCACTGAAATACTTTCCCGGAAAACTTTGGATTTGCAGCTAATACTCTGAATACAGCCCATGGCATACCCCGAGTACAGTCCGACGCAGCTCCTAGGGTACTCCAGCAATCCTGGGGAATATTAGGCATTGAAATTATCTGGTGCTAGATCAATTACAGATCTTCTTGGTTTGTAATCTCAAAACTGATATCCATAGGATAGAAAATTCATCACGTAAAGCCTTAATTTGAGTATCTGTCTGACAAGTACTGCTCCTATTTTTGAGGCTAGCTGCACTTCAGAAGCAAAAAGGGCCTTTAAAACTGTTTTCCCCTTTTAATGACCCATTAAATATATCCCTCAGACAGTCTTTGGGTTAAAAAAAAAGGGCTCTTGAGTTCAATAAATAACGGTGGTGTTCTTCGCTGATATATTTAGTCCTTCTTTTCCTCAGATGCGGTCTGTCATTCACCGTCAAACATAGAACTAGCCGGTATTTCCCTTTATTCTTTGGATGAAAAGCAGAATGTTGATAGACACATCTATATAAATAATGAAATAGTTTTTAGCCCCGGCTTGTCACAACCGGTGTGGATTTCCACTTCCTGACTTGCAGTTGTTCAGAACTTCCTTTCGCACAAAAATCACAATAATAAACCCGAAAGAAACGACGGGTGGAAAATGCACGAAGTAGCCAAAGCTCCGGTTGTTGGAGGCTCCTCCGCCAGCGATGCTTTGGGGATTAGTATCAGTATTAGTATTAATTATTATGCTCTTTCCTTAGAAATAGCCGGAGCCGCACGGACTGACCGGGGGTCCCGCTCCCGCAGCGGGGCCGCGCTCAGCACCGCGGAATCACCGCCCGTGACATCCCGCCGCCACGCACCGGCCCGGGGGGCGCCGGCCCCGCGGCTCCCCTTCCTCCTCCTCC
>JANHGB010045265.1:11987-26119 GCA_026283785.1 Coracopsis vasa | reverse complement strand
CAGGTTAAAGCCATTCCCCTTGTCCTGTCCCTACAGGCCCTTGTCCAAAGCCCCTCTCCAGGTTTCCTGTAGGCCCCTTTAGACACTGGTATTAGTTCTTCCCACCCTGTGCTCTCAACAGGCTCGATGAGCTCACACTGTGCCTGGCATTCTCCAGCATTATGCCCTTGCTGTCTGCCCTCCGGTGGGAAGGAGAGACCAGAGCTACTGGGTGATCCTGACAAGCGAATGCCATTGGATGAGGGGAGGCAGATTTGCTCTTTTCCACCTCAGCGGGTGGAAAACACCCCATCTATTGCTTTTCTTCTGTGTATTTCTCAAAGCTTTGGCTAAGTATTTACTTCAGACTTCCCAATGAAGAGCACAATTACTGTCACTAGCCCCGCAACAGCTATAGGACCCAAGGACACACTCGAGTTACAAGCAACTTACCGTCACGTAGTACAAGAAAGAATGAAATGAGCATCTCCAAGTGCAATATCCAGTTGCTTCCGCAGCCTCCAGAAGGTGCTGAAATCCTTTGACATTTCCAAGACTCTTTCACACTTTTCAAACAAGCTTGTCACACTCTCTCAGAGCATCATGAATCTGGTGAAGCTGCGTGTTCCGCACCTCCAGTTTCACCATGCTTCAGCCAGGTTTTGCTTCAACTTGGCTGTCTCTGGTGTTCTGGTCAACGAGGAAATTGCATTATCTCATTCTAATTAAATCAGCTTTTTAACTGCAGATGGAGGTTTCTCTGGGTTTTGGTCGTGCCCGTCCCCATCCCGCTGCTGCGAGTGCTGAGTGTGGCTGCATTGAGCCCTGTGCTGAACCACTCCTGTGCCTGAGAGCATGGTGCTCACAATGGAATGGTTGGAGAGGTGAGGCCAAGCTGCGGTAAGTGTGAATTAGGAGTGTCTGGTGATGCTGTGTTGTGTTTCCTTCTGCTCCTTGTTTGATGAACCTGCCCATGTCTCATTGTAGCCTGACTGTGCTCCATTCCTGATGCTATTACCCCCAGCACTGTGCCCCCATGTCCTTGCAGCATGTTTTCCTGGTTTATGAAAAGGCAGGGTCTTCTCTTCACCATCTGATCAGCAACACATACGAGCAGCCCACTGGAGGCTATGCTGTGCTGTGCTGTGCTGATGGGCCTGGCTGGATCTGCTGCCTGTGCCACACAAACTGCACAATATAGACTATTACATTCCACTTTGGCCAAGCTCTCTTTTTCACCTCCAGAACAATCCCACCCAGGAACACTGAGGATTTGCTTGCAGCAGGTTTGCTTGCAAGCACTTTGGCTGCAAGCTCTGCTTCTTGGCCAGGCACTGCTGGAGGCTGGGATGCACCAACACTGCCAGTGAATCACAGAGAAAGGGGATGTTGCTGCGCCTCCCATCTCCAGCCATCCATGGGGAATTGTGGTGGGTACCCCGGGACTGCAGCACAGGACACCGCAGGGTGACAGGGAGGCAGGAGCACAGTGAGGCTGAGCGAGCTGGGCACATGGAGCACACAGATTTGTCCATGCGGATTTGCCCGTCCGGGCATTCTCCCAGGTGATCCGCATGGATTGGGTGTCAGGCCTGGAATAGCCCTGCTGGAGCAGGAAGCCTGTCTACAGGCTTAGCAGGGATATTTATAAACCCTGGGTTTTGTGGCTGTGCTGTGAGCAGCGCAGCAGGATGGTGCTCATCATGGTCCCAGTGCAGGGATTGGGGAGGTTTCCATCCTGAGTTTGGTTTCTCCAGCTGGATCCGGTGCTGACAGCCCACCCGGCTGCAGGAGAGACCAGATTGCTTTCCTTTCCCACTCCCCTTTTGACAGGGGTTTGCTGGCGCTGTGTCCATCCCATGCAACCCTTCCTCCTCCATCCCCTTCCCGCTGGGGACTTGTGCTGGGCTGTGATGCTGGACTCTCACAGGGAGGCTGGGGCATCTCTGTGTGTAAGGCAGGGGAATTCCCTTATATCAGCGTCAGCAGAAGAGACAGGCACCAGACTGAATTAACTCCCCGGGCTTTCAAGGTATTTTTTACCCTGTGACAGCTCCTGAAGAACATGCTCAGTCATAGCTCAGCATCCTGGGCACTGGGCTGGACGGAGGGAGGGATGATCCTCCCTCTTTCTGTAGGCTTTCTGTGCCTGTGATGTTTGCAAAGAGCCCCACACAGCAGCAGCCCTGCATGGAGCTGGAGAAACAGGGCACCCATCCAGCGGGGAGGTGATGGCTGGAGCCAAGCTAAAGCAGTGATGATGGTTACCTCCTCGGCTCATGGCAGGTGGGCTGAGATTTACCACATGCCTCGGAGCCGGGCAGCGGGATGAGGGCAGGCAGATAGGGACAGGGTGCTGAGTGCCCTGATAGCGTGAGAATGCTGCTGAGCAGACAGTGACCAGACAGGAGCTGGTGGGTGTCGGGGATGTGACAGTGCCAAGTGGTAGCCGAGCTGAAGGGGGTTGTGGTTCATGGGCTGCATGAGGAGGGGGCCAGCTCTTCCTCCAGCTGAAATCAACACAGATAAGGGGTAACTTCCTAAAGAGTGTAATTCAGGGATGAATTGGTGTGATTTTCCCTTGGAAATATGAGCAAACCCAGGAGCTCCTCAGGATCTCTGGCACTTGTTTGGCCAAGCATTGCTCTCGCCTCTGCTCAGTCTGTCAGTCAGATGGGCAAGGGCTGGATGCACAATTCTTATAGAGGATTTGAAGAGCTACGGATTTAAAGTGCAAAGAAAGTGCAAACTTTTTCTTACTATCTTAGAAAGCCAAGAACCCCCCCTCATTTAGCACCTCAGCTCTCTGCTGTATTTTGGACAAGACTCTTCAAGACACCTGGGGGCCTGATTCCCTGGGTTACCTGTATAAATACTGACCTCCACAACTGGGTGTTTGTGTAGGCAAACGTCGCTGTCATCAAGAGATGCTCCTGTTCAGCTCCTCGGTGCAATACTCATCTTCTCCACTTCTCTGCCCACGGGGGATTTCCAGCCTATGTGCATAGGAATGATCGTGTTTCTCGAGCGCGTGGGTTGTGTGGAGCCGTGACAGCTCCTTGCCCAGGGAAGGGAACCTGCCTGTCACCCGCTTTCAGCACAGGATGTGCGATGCTGGATGACACGGCAGAAGCGTGCGGTATTGAGGCCATGCTCAGCGTTGGGGGCAGGAGGGTGGGAATTCATTTGCAGTGCCGTGTCTCTTTTAATCAGGAGGCAGGTGATGCTTCTCCTTGGTCCAGGAACGGGGTGAGTGATGGGAGATGCTGCAGGGATGCACCCTGAGTGGGGAGGGAGAATGGGGCTAGTGATGCTTGAAAGGTATCCATACAGGCAGAGGAAGGTGGTGCTTAGGGTGCCCTTTGCAGGGGGGGAGATGTTGCAGAACAGATAAATCAAGAAGATACCCAGGCAGAGCTGATGTGGGGAAGCCCCTAATCAAAACCCAGCCTTGGAGCTTGCAAAGCCAGGCTGCACAGCCCATGATAGGAGCAGTGCTAGCTGCCATGGGGAGGGGGGATGCTGTGATCTCCTCTAGCTCCCTCTCTCTGATATAGAGATGTGAATTGCCATGCCTAAAAGAACTACATTTCCCAGTTTCCCTTGCAGCCCAGGGGAATAAGCAATTGGAAGATTTAAATAGACCAGGCCAGAAGCAACCAACCTTTGGCACAATGCTTTTCCCTCCTCTTCTTCCAATCTATTGGCTGTTTAACCTTTTTCCCTGGCACTGGAGTGGCTGTCAAGCCTGGCATTAATTCTCCTTCCAAGCTTGCTAGGCCCGTGAAGTAAACAGCCATGTGCATTCCTTACTCTATATTTAACAGCTGCAGCTTGTGCTGGGGGCAACTGCAACAGAGGGGAACCTTTGCAGCTTCCCAAATTCACAGCTTGTGAGGGTGGGAGTGGGGGAAGCTTCCTGCAGGGAGAAGAGGGATTTGTCTCCTTGCCGGTGTTTGCAGAGCAGGTTGCGTTACAGGGAGACTGCAATGCCAGCATCCCAGGCGCGGTCCAGGGCAAGAGACAGGAACAACGTCCTCAACAGGGCTGAGTTCCTCTCCCTGAACCAGCCCTTGAAGGGGAACCAGGAGAACAAGGGCTCCGGCAGAAAGCAGAGCGGCCAGGCCGGAGGGGCTGGTACCCAGAGCAGCAACCCCAAGGAGCGGAGGCAGTCGCAGCAGCTGCCCGAAGAGGACTGCATGCAGCTGAACCCCTCCTTCAAGGGAATCGCCTTCAACTCCCTGCTGGCCATCGATATCTGCATCTCCAAGAGGCTGGGGGTGTGCGCCAACACGGCCTCCTCCTGGGGTGGTGCCCGCTCCATGATCAACCTCCTGGGGATAACGGGGCACGGCATCCCCTGGATCGCGGGGACGCTCATCTGCCTGGTGAAGAGCAGCACGCTGGCAGGCCAAGAGGTCCTCATGAACCTGCTGCTAGGTGAGTGGCAAACCTCCCTCCCCACCGGCAGAGCCCAGCCCTGGTCACAAGGGACAGTGGCAATGGGGCTCCTCCTCTGCCTGCTCCCAGCCACCGGTGTGGTTGGGAAGCAGGGAGTGACCTTTAGGGTGAATGCTGCACGTATTGGCTGTCTCGGTCATGGGTACCATGGGTGATGGGTGTAGCAAAGAGTTGTCTAAGAGGGATGGAGGAATCCTTGATAGCTGGTGGCACCCATGGAGTAGGGGCAGGTCCTTGGTCCTGCATGGGACAGGCTCGTCCAGTCAGATCAAGGAAGTGTCTGTGATGTGCAGGTGTATACCAGCAGCCATGGCTTTATTTAATTTAGGGTCATCTGCATTGGTGGTTTGATAGGTGGGAAAACGTAAAGATTTGAATCTTTGATGCGTGGATCGATTCCTGAAGATATCCTTGAGATAAAGATGTTCCCAGACCCTGGTTCACATCTCAGCCACCACGTGATGGAGTTCTGTCTCCTTCCCTGCTGCAGTTTGATCTTGCCTCTACCTTCCCTTGAGGACCTTTCTTGCTGCTGTCCCATTTCTATGTGCTAATTTGACCCAGAGGCTGTGCAGATGAGCTGGGATCTCTCTGCCTTTCCCGCTAGTCCTTCTTTGCGTGGTGGTCGGTGTCCTTGTTTCTGGAGGTTGGGATGTGTTAAAGGAGTTGCCTTCTCAGTTGAGCAGGGCCCATTCCACCCGTGTGGATCAATGTCCCACCAGTGACCATGCTGAGCTCTAGGTATGACTTCCCTTAGATCCTGGCCCCAAACCACCCTGGCCATGTCTATCTGAGGACCTTGCTCTTCTTGCTCTTCTGCCTTTGGCATGGTGCTCAGTTATCATGTTTTTCCTTGTGACTAACTGCTATCTCATCTGGCTCACATCCACCCGAGTGTTTCACCCTCTCCCAAACCCAGTGATTGGATCTCCCACTTTTGGTTGGTAAGAGAAGTTAAAACCCATTGGATTTAGGCCTTTGCTTCTCAGGGATCCTTTTGAGAAGACATAGGGACGTTGTATTTCAGAGGCGCCTCAGGTAAGGGATGATTGCGACACAATATGGGCTCTGCAGCGTGGCCCCAAGCTTTTCTTTCTCACAAGTTCATCTTTAGCAGAGGGTGCAGACTGCACTGAACTGGCTTGCAAAGCACAGCGGTAGCTGCCTTTCCTCCCCTCTTGCCTTTGAAAGAGACCGTCCTTGTGCTGTGACATCCAGCGAAGGGAGGCCATAGCAGGGAAGAAGCCAGAATAGCACCAGCGTGATGCAGAGCCCGCTGATGTCAGCAGTTCTTCCAGGGGCTCCTGGGTGTGCTGGGTCAGCCTCTTGCTGAGAGAAGCTCCGTTTGAAAGGGCACGAGGATGAAATAGGAGGTGACGAACACCAGCCGGCACAGTGTCCAGATGTCCCTTGACCTGAGAGCCTTTGATGGCTTTGGAGCCTGAAAACTGACCTCTTTGGCTCCAAAATATTTGAGGTCCTTATAAAGCGCTAGTGCCACCTTTGGCTTAAAAACAAGGGAGGTTTTCTCACCCTTCTGCTGCCATCTGAGGAGGCCAAATGCGAAGCCACCTCTGGGGCACATAGAAACTTTGAGTATCAGGTGGTCATTGGGAAAGCTCAGCCCTTCACCACTGCTTGGGTCTCAAATGTGGTGACTTGACAGCTCCATCGAGAGCTCCAAAGAGCAGCCTCCAAATTGCTCCTTTTTGCCCTCCAAGTGGACAGCACTGACTGGTGGGACTGAGCAAAGCACCTGAGCCTCTATTGTCAGAGCTTCCTCTGCAGGACTCATCTCACCCGACAGAGCTCATCTCTGTGTGGCCTTGGTTTGATATTCCAGATTGCAGTCAGAAACTCCCAGTATCCGAGTATCTGCTGCTGTAATATCTGCATTGCTGATGGAGGAAGGAGCCTGGCTGTGGAGCGTGGAGCTGGTGGACCCAGGCAGACCCCATGAGAAGTGGGGTCTTGTGTAGGTAGGAAGGGCATGACACAACTGCTGCATCTGGCATCCTTGGTCCCTCCTGTTGCTGTTTTCCTGTGGTTCAAATCCATCAGGATGTGCTGTAAAGTCCTCCCGGGTAGGGACAGCTCAAAGGGAAGGGAATCTCCTGGTGGTTCCCTGGTCTCTGGGGAAGAGGGAAGCGGGGAAGTCGATGCTGTCTGTGGTACCCCTTCCTCACCTCCCCTGTCTGTCCTCCCTTCCCCCTGCTTGCTGAGGGTTCGATACATCAAGCAGAATTTCTGATGCAGTCTCTGGGCAGGGAGCCAGCCCATCACAGAGCACTTGTTTAGGATGTGCAATCAGGCTTTCAAGGCGAGGAGACAGGAGACTGCTGGAATGGGACCGGGAACCTGGCAGAAGCATCACTGCAGATGGAGGGGGGGCACTTGTGCCTGAGGAGCTCTTGCCAGCACATGTGGGAGCATTTTGGGTGAGGGGGTCTGACGCCGGGATGCTCCATCCATCCCAACTGCAGATGTTGATCAGCAACCCCAAAGCAACGTTTTCCCTCCGTGTTTGCCATCTGTGATGGAATCTATCGATTCTCATTGTAGTCTCCCCCAGCGAATGCCAAACAGCCAGAGGAGCACGTTCACGAGTTGTTGCTGAAAAGATGGAAGGAATCAGGTATCTGTGCCCACTGTACAAACTCCCTCTGCCAGAATGTGCTTTCAGGAAGACTCTGTCAGCATTGCCAGCCCTGGCTGTTGAAGAGTCGGGGAGAAAGTCTGCACCCCTCAGCCAAACCGAGGAAATCAGGAAACCCCCACTTTTAGAGTTCATTTGATTTGAATGAATGATTCAGATTGGAACTTTCAGGACCTTTCAAGCTTTTCTCTGCAATCACAAGGTTTTCATGAAAACTGAGGTGCTCGGAAAACCATTTGAACCTTGCAATTGGTCTCTCAGGGGGAAAACAGATGTAAAGCTTGCCCTAAAATTCCCAACCTGCTTCAGAACCAGACAGAAACTCCACTGAACCCTGGGGGAAGCAGTGCCTCAGTTTCTGGTTCTGATCCATCTGGTGAGGATGTGGATCCAAATTTAGTGATTCATTGAGTGTAAAGCCGGTAAAGAACATTTGGATCATCGATCTAACCCACGGCAAAATCCAGGCTGGAGCACATCCCTTAATTTATTCCTGTTCAATTTGTTATGGGGAAAAACCCAAACACTCAATCTGATGTACAATTACAAGTGAGGGTGAACTTGTCAGAACCGTTTCTGTACTACTGCAGTGGTAGGGACGCTCACAAGCGCCTTCCTTTCAGTTTGGCTCTTCCTTTCATTGCATCTGCATATCCTTGCCTCTCCAGCTGAATAGCTCTTTTAGCCAACATCTCTTCTGCCTTTCAATATTTTGGATACTGCTCAAGTCATTTCTTCACCTCCTATTTATTAAGCTGAACAGATTGATCTCGTTAGAATGATGATCCAGGCACGTTCTTGCTCTGATGGAATACGGTCATCTATCCAAAGTGGTCATTCCAGTGAAGTCCACCTATTGTATTTAGAGCCAAATAACCACCTCATTTAGTTATCTGCACTCCAGCCTTATCTGGAGTTCTGCTTAGTTAACCCTTGCATATAAGATACATATTCATGCTCAGTTTGAAATACCAGCCATTGACTGGTTCTGCTTTGCTCACAGCTTTCTGAAATAGGCATTTAGATTAGGAGAAGAGAAAGCTCCGGTCTTCTCTTTGCTTGTTGTCTCAGTGACACAGGTCCTGGTCCTCCACCATCACCAGCTGGCTCTGCATCCCTCTTCCAAGGGGCGGCTTGGCTCTTTGGTGCTGTCACTAAGCGTTTATTGCCATCAAGTAAAGCAGTGCTGTAGGGTATGGACATAGCACCGTGAGCAGATGACACAGGAGGGGGAAAGAAAGGGAGCCCAGCGTCACTTCTCCTCTCCTGAAGGTCAGTGAGGAGGCAGCTCTTGCTCTCTTCAGCCTTCTCCCTGAGTACTGACCTAGCTTTAGTCTGCCTGGGAACCAAGCCATGATATTCTGAGGCATAGTCCCCTGCAGACTTTATCCGAAGCCATATATGTATTCATGTTTAAATATATATATTTATAAATACATATATATGTCCAGGACTCTGCAGTCCCACCCCAGCAGCTTCCAAGCAAGACCAGATTGGCAGGAAAGGAAAGAAAGACAGCAAGAAATGCCTTCTCCAGGCCCCGTGAGCCCCTGCTGACCCTGCTCTAACAATACAGAGGTGCTTCAGGTACTGTCACTGGAGGCCATGTAGTGAAAACACAGATAGTAAAGCCCATTGCTGCTAAAGGTCACTGAGTAGATTAAGTGCCCAGGCAGCACAGACAAGTTCATCCTGTTGAGCCTCATGGCTCGGCAGCCCAGACCCAGCTGAGAGGCTGGGGAGGTGCACGGCAGATGGATCAGTCTGTGCATAGCAGAGCTCGCTAAGCCGAGAGCCCCCGAGGTGGTTTGGGGCCAGATGTGTCTGTTTGCTCCCCTTTAATTTTCCCACTGTGAGGCTCAGGGTTTCCAGAGCCAGGCAGGGCAGATGATGCTCCGGCAGGGAAGGGGAGCCGGTGTCCTGTGTGAACCATCCCTCCTTGTAAAACCCGGCCCAAGGAGGAGTCCCAGCCCCTGTCCAGTGTCCACTGAGACCTCAGCAAGTTTGCCGCACATCTCCCCAGTTTAAATGTCAGGTAACCCAGTATGACTGAACCATGGCCAGGCAGAGGGAAGGACACAGATGCCCACTCTCTGCATCCAGCATCTAGACACAGGTCCAGCCTGGCATTAAATATTCCTCTTCATCACATCAGGCTGCTAATCTGCCTCTAGTTGTCCTGCCCGGATACAGCAGTTATCTGGTCCTTCAGTGGTGCCATCCTCACCCTTCATCACCCTCAAGGCTGATGAGCTCAGGCATCTCTGAACAGCAAGTGATGCTCAGCTCTCCCGGCTTCCCTGCCCCCCTTCCCTCTCCTTTCCTGCCTGCTTCCTCTATAGCAAATATATACTGTTCACTGCAGGGCAGGCTTGTGAGTCTGCAGTGTCCCTTCAGATGAAGGACAGTCAGTGACAGGCTGGGACCCATCTGTCTGTGGCTGGAGCAGACATGGGGCTATTCCCAGGGACATGCATAGGGTCTTTATCAGCCCCATGGTCTGATCAGCCCCTGGGTACCAGGCAGCATCAAGGGGCTCAGCTCCTGGCTGGCTGCTTTGGTGCTGAGGATGCTGCAAGCCCTGCAGCCATCAGCGTGCAGCCCTTGGGGAAGCTGCAGCAAGCTGAAATCCAACCCTCACACAGAGTGAGCAGGCAAAATGTTCCACAGCCTGAATGCAGAGCGAGAGAGAAAGAAGTGCGAGGGTTGTTGAATGGGAAGAGGGGGAATAAACATGGGAAATGAGTCATCCTTATGTCTGTCACTCCGGGAACGGCTTCCCATTGCCCTGCCTGGAGCAAAAAGGGGACTGTAGCTGTTTCACTCAGGCAGAGCCAGCCCTGCTGGAGAAGCTGAGCCAGGCTCTGGCCCAGAGGGAGATCCCGGGAAATGGGTGAGTGTGTTTGCCTCTAATGCGACCTGACGGGAGCAGTGGCTGGGAAGAGGAAGGTGGAGGAGTGCTGGGCAGTGAGGTGGGTCCCTGGGAGGAGCAAGGGCAGGGAGAGCCCATGGGGTATCCTGCTATGGGATTGATGCAGGATGAGAGGAGGGAATCGGATGAACTGTCTCTTTTCCCTTGGAAGCAATCTCCATGTTTTCATCTGGAGCACAGTTCTGGTCTCACTCCCCATTTCCGACTAGACAGGGATGCTGGAGACATACCTGACCTGGGTCTAACCCACTGCAAGGTGTGATGGTTGGAGACCCTCCGAGCACTACAGCATCAGCCCAAATTGGGGTTTTGGCCTGTTTGCCTTGCTGAAGGCAGCAGGGTGTACATACAAGCCTAAGCAGCACTGAGGCCAAGGGAGGAGTCCAGCTTCTATGGGCTGCAACGTGCTGGTGGTCACCAACCCAAGGCATTTTCCTTCCTCCGCCAGTGCTTGTGTGTTGCTGTGTGTGGTTCTGGGATGTGCTGATGTTCCCTGCACTGCTGCTATAGCATTCAGGGACATTTCAAGCTGTCAGAACCCTTCTGGGATGCAGCTGAGCCATCCTGGGGGGTGCCCAGCTCATGTTCCTCACCAGCACAAGCCCTTTTCACTGCGCTCACCATCTCATCCCCAAGCTGTGCAGCCCCCCCTCAGTCAATGATGCTGAGATGCAAATTACCCAGCTCCCAAGGGCACAGTATTTCCAAGGGGGGAACTCCAGGCAGCCTGTGTTTGCACTCAGGGCTGTTTCTAATCATTTGGGACATAGTGGCTCTATTTTTAGTTGTTGGTTGGGTTTTTTCATTATTAATTGTACCATGCAGCTTTCCCCCATTATTCTTCACCTCCCTGTGGCCACTTATCCCATGCTGCTGCTTGTTCAGCCAAAAAATAACCTCCCACCAAAACGCTACAGCATCTGATTCATTGGTTCTTCAGCGTGTCCTGCCATCTGTGCCTTGTCTCAGCTCTTACACCCAATAGTACCACATTTGGGAAGAAAATGGAATAGAGGAGTTCACTTCCAGAGGAGTGGATCTCTTCCAGCTCCCACCAACTCCACCAGAGAGGGGTTGGAGATGCTTTTGAAGCCTACATCTTGCATTTATATCAACTAGTCAAGGCTGCAAACAGCTTGTTTTCCAGGTCAGGGAGCCTAATGCCTGCAGGTGATTTGGGAAGTTCAGAAACAGGAACTTCCCAAGAAGGAGGCAGTGTTCGTTATTATGAATTCATTATTATAATAATAATGAATGAATTCATTGTTATGAATTCTAATTGTGCAGCAAAAAATCCCTGTTTTCTGGGGATGGTGACATTTGTCCAGGGTTCACTCCTGAGTGGCTCATCTGCGAATAGAGCACCTTCAAAGCCAGCTGTGGGGGGGAGCACGTGCCATCTCAGTGGTGTTGGTGTAGCACAGAGGAGCCCGGGTCGGAGCAGGCTGCAGGTTCTGAAGCACAGGCAATGAGTTATCACCAAGTTGTCTCTGCTTTAAAACAGCACTGGGGCTGGGCAGATGGGGTGTTCAATGCCCTTGGTTGCTCCTGAGCTCACAGGATGGGGTTGCTCTTTGTTCCTGGGCATTTACCCCCACCTTTTCCTCTCCCCACAGCTCATAGTCCGGCTTGTGACTGTTTCTGATCCCGATCTCACAGGCTGGGCTCTGTCTCATCCAAGCAGCCCCATGTGCATGGATCATGGCTGCAGGAGCAGATGAAGCCAAGGGGTTTTTTGGCTTTCTTTCTCCCTCTCTGCCCCCATCACTGCACCCAGGGTGTTTTTCAGCTGTGATTACAAGTTTATACAAACATCTCAGCTGGAATCTTCCTCTGTCCCTGCAGACGCTGCCTGGCTTCAACCTGGGGCAGGCAATGGATGCCCCCAAGGGTGCTCACTCCATCCTCATCCTCAGCGGGGACCGAAAGGACCTTATGGGACAAAAAGGACCTTATGGTGACAGGGGACATCCAAGTGGTTCAACTTTTCATAAACATGAGCTTTAGGGTTTGGCTTGGTTCTGCTACGACGATGCTTCGGGTTTGTCCTTGTGCCCTGCCTGCACAGGGCTTGCCTCTCTGCTCTTAATGGGCTCCTAACGTGTGGTGGCAGGAGCAAGGCAGATAATTGTTTTCCTTTCCTTATTAATAGATATAAACCAGTCTGCCCAGGGGGCTCACTTTCAGCTCATTTGCTGTGCATCTGATGCCAGATGTTGGCTATTTACATACCAAGGTGATCTCTGATGCTAAAATTGTCGCAGGCAGACAGGACTTGCGCTTTGGTTTTGTGCTTTAAGGAAGTTTTCGATGTTAATGGAGCTTTTTGTGATGGTTTTGCAGTGGAAATCTGGAAGGATTGTTTCCCTTTGAGAGCAGGTCAAAAGGGAAATTCTGAGTCATTTTCAGAAGAATGTGGAAGGAGTGATGGGCAAGAGCTAATCCTTCCTTTGCTCTTTTAAACCCAGCGCTACCTGGAGTTTATATCCAGTGCTGCCTCTGTTTTAAATCCAATGGTACATGGATCTGGGGGAAGGACATGATGAAAAAATCACTTTAAATGAAGATTTCTTGCTCCTCTGCTCTCACCTCGGTCAGGAGGCACGCTGCCATCCCTGCTGCGCTCCGACAGCCCCGTCTGCCTGTCTCCAGAGAGCAGCATTGCGCAAGTGCAGGCTGGTAAATCAGCTGCAGGCTCCCTTCTGCAGTCCCTCCCCGGGCTGTATTTCCTCCAGCCTTTAGTTGGGTCGCTGAAGGATTTGCACATCTCTTCCCATGTTAGGGACAGGGAAAGGGCAGGCCGAAGGTGATGATGCTGCTTTGCAGGTGGCTGCTCTGGGAGGTGCGAGATTAAGGCCCCTTTGGATGCAAGTAGTAGCCAGCAGGCACCAGAGATACCCACCTGCAGCTGGACCCACCACTAAGGATGCCCCTAAGAAAGTTAACCCCGTAATGGATAAGAAGGGAGGATTTGGTTTGCATTAAGGGGCAAAAGCAAGTGAGCTGAAGTCCAAGCGGGTATGTAGGTCAAGGAATTGCAAGGCAATAGGGCTCAGGCTGGGGCTGCTGAGTATCTGTTCCTGCAGGTTGCCCCATTGGCAGCACCATCAGCAGCAGTGCTGTGTGCTGATTCACCCTGGCAGGGCAGCAGCAGTGGGCAGGGGCACAGAGGTTCTGCTGAGCCCCAGAGCTGGGTGAGGGCACTGGGACCCTCAATGCGTTAGGGGCTGGGACAGGGCAGGCTGCTGGGGCTGCTCCATAAATCAGTTGTTTCATAAAGCTGGGTGGAAGGAACAGAAAGTGCAAGGGGAAGTGGCAGAGAAAGCACCAGACAGAGGGATCTTGGGGTTTTTTAATTTCAACAGCAGGTTAACCCCAGTTTTAATGCTGTCGTGCCTTCAGATCTTGAAATGTGAGCAAAGGAGGCTGCTTTCTGTACATCATTTGATGAAAACCAAACCTAGCAGTACTGAAGGCCCATTTTAGTCATCTTCTGAATGAGAGGACTATTAAACCAGCTCTTTGGCATGTTCTCTGTGCCCTGAACACCTCCATGCACACATGCCTGCATCCCTCAGGTTGCCCTGACATCCCCATTGCCCATAAAAAAATCTTGTAAGTGCAAAATACTGACAGATATTGGTAAACACCACCCATCACTAAAGCACAATACCTTTGTGCTACTGATCTGCAGGCAGATTTGGCGGGGAATGGTCTGTAGCAGGTGTCTTGTACACCATGGAGGAGACACTGGGGATCCTTTGGGGTACTTCCTGAGCCCTGGCTGGGCTCCTCAGCAATGCAATAAGCTGCTGACTTCAGCAGGAGCAGCTTCTTCTCTTGGCAGCGCTGATGCATCATCTTGTCTGAAATGGATGTGCGTGCCTGGGCTCCTGAGTTTGCATCCCAAGGCATCAGTTCTCACCCAGCTCTTGTCCAGGTGAGATGGGACCAACAAGCAATGCAGCTGGTGAGCTGAAGCACTTTGCTGCATCGAGGCTGTGGAAGGGTCACCTTGCTGGGGTGAGGAGCTGGGCTCGGGGTGATTTAGGAAGCCCAGCATGAGCAGAGCTGTATGACTGCCCGGACACAGCAATACTGCTG
>JANHGB010045265.1:0-11887 GCA_026283785.1 Coracopsis vasa | reverse complement strand
GTTAGCTTCAGCACTTCGTTACCCTCAATGCTGACAGCATTCAGCTTTAACAGGAAACCCTCAACAGTGGCTGCTCCAGCCTGGGTTTGAAATTCCTCCCTCCCATTCCCCCCCCAGCCAGCCCCTTAATAACATATCAGCAACCCATCAAATACAGAGATCCACTCTGTGCCAGGGTCCCCCTCCTTTGGCTGTGGACCTCCCCCTTCTCTCTGCCCATCACATCAGGCAGGCTCAGTGTCCTGTCTGTCCTTGTTCTCCTAAGCCCATTGCTACTGCTACAGGGCTGGTGTTGTGACCAGCCACCTTGCACCTGCAGCCTCACACCTTGATTCAGACACCACCTATAAACCTTTCCTTCATGTCCACCTTCTGTTTCTCATTGTGTTTAACTTAGAGTCCCACTGTGGCCTGTGCTGCCATTGACACTATCAAGGAGCTGGTACCCAGACCTTTTCCCCTGCTCCATCTCCCCTCCACAGCTCTGAGAGCCCAGGAGTGGCTCGGGCGGGACCTGGTTTGCAGGAGATCCAAGGAGTTTCTGCTGTCCCCCTTCCCCATGGAAGATACTCTGCAGATGAGAAGAACAGCCCTTCTATAAGGAGAGAGTTTGGCCAGGAAAAACCCCATCTCCATCCCAAAGCAGTGCCGGAGGCTGGCTGTGCAGGGGTGGCACACTGCGGGAGGCAGGCAAGCAGAGCTGCCGTGACAGCTCCTGCCGGGAGGAGCTGCCTGCCTCCAATGTGCCACCTCATTTCCCATCCCCTGCCACCGCCGCACTCCCATCCATCCTCCTGAAACCTTGTCAGCTCTCAAGGAGCAGTCTTTATCAGGGGAGAGGAAGCGGGCGACCGGCCGCTCGCATTCCTGCTGAAGGAGCAGGCTGTGCTCATGATGCTCTA
The DNA here is from genome assembly GCA_026283785.1 of Coracopsis vasa. Classification (NCBI taxonomy): domain Eukaryota; kingdom Metazoa; phylum Chordata; class Aves; order Psittaciformes; family Psittacidae; genus Coracopsis; species Coracopsis vasa. Next base: position 10,985 of record JANHGB010045265.1, on the reverse strand, counting down.
TATTTCCTTGTCATCGCTGCGAGGAGCTGAACTCAGCACTCTGGCTAATTAGGAGGGCTGGGGAAAAGCAGATGAGTGGATTAAAGAAAACTAAAATCAATGCTAGGAAATAGAAACGACAATACCAGTCGGCTGGGGCAAAGGAGGTGGGGTGAAGACGAGGAGGATGAAGACAAGGGCTGATGAGTTTTGCTCCCAGAGCAGTTAGGGAAGCAATGTGATTTAGTGTCAAGATGTGTAGCTGCAGGGATGGTCCCTCTGCTGCCACAAGCTTGGATTTGCTCAGGCTGGGGGATGTGTTACCCCCAAACCATGTTTGTGCAGGGAAGGGGGTGCATGAGGTGACTTGCAGGGAGAAAGCCCCAGGAAGAGGGAGGAGAGTAGAAGCAAGAAATGGCTTGTGGGTGTTCAACACCTCAGCTAAGGGAGAGGGAGGACGGGAACAGGGACACCCAGTCTGGTGGTTTCAGGGCCAAAAGAGTGTTAATTTTAGCTTCACCAGTTGCTGTTTCCCTCCCCAGGCAGATTGCTTGCCTCTTCAGTTTGGGTTTCTCCCAAAAGAGATGGTGGTAATGGTACTTGCCTTCTCCATGGGAGGGTTAATTAACATTTGGGTGGTGATTAGAGGATGGGGAGGCTGCCTGCAGCTGAACCGTGGACACATGGGTGGAAATGAACCCAAATCTTTATCTAAAACCAGTGACAACCCTTGAATGTTCTGCCTTGAAACTTGCCTTTGACTCTGCTCCATCTCTGACCTTTCTCTCTTCTCTCTCATTCTGTAGCCCTGCTCCTGGACATCATGATTGTGGCCGGTCTGCAGAAGCTGGCCAAGCGGAAGGGTCCGTACGACATCACCCCTGGCTTGTTGGACTACCTGACCATGGACACCTATGCGTTCCCAGCCGGGCACGCCAGCCGGGTGGCCATGCTTTCCAAGTTCTTCCTCAACCATCTGGTCTTGGCCATCCCGCTCCGGATCCTGCTGGTCCTCTGGGCCTTCTGTGTGGGCTTTTCCCGTGTCATGATCGGACGGCACCACATCACAGATGTCCTGTCTGGCTTTGTTTTCGGCTACTTACAGTTCAGGCTGGTGGAGTTGATATGGATGTCTTCCAACACGTGTCAGATGTTGATATCCATCTGGTGAACACGGGGGACTTGGTGGCCTTCCCACTGGAAACTAGTAGATTCTTGAAGAGTCTCCCTCCCGGTGTTTTCTACTTGTTGTTTGTTGGAAGCAGTTGTAGCTTCCATGAGTAGTGGCGTTTTTTAATGTTGCTTCCCCACTTGAAAAGAGTTTCTTGCAATGGACTTGGTTTTGGCAATCAAGGGCCATACCTTTGGCCGTATTCTCAAGCTGTGTTTGGACAGCAACCTAATTTAGCTTTATGGGTAAGAGAAACGAGCTACATGGCTGCCTATGGGTGGTTGACATCAGCACCTTGACGTGTCCTCAGGAGAGGCAGCGCCTGAGAGTTTCCTGAGAACACGTTTGTTAACTTTTCTGATGCTGAACCATTTTGGCCACAGTGCTTTTTCCTTTTGTAAGCCCAGGAGTGTGTTTTGTACAGCGTCAGGACACTGCCGGCACTGCACCGATAATAAATAATCAGAGAAATCCTGCCCTGTTTGCTTCTTATCGTGAGGGAAGGGACAAAAGCCAGCTCAGTGCAGCTTTGAGATATGCGTTCAACTTGGAGCAGGTCCTGACCGAGGGGATGCAGATGATCACTTCAATGGTTTGCTTTGCATGGGGTGGACCTAGATGGGTGCTCAGGATGCTGAAGGTGACATGTTGAAACCAGCCTTTCACCTGCTGTTCAAGTCTGCTCTGTGAGGGCTGTGGGGAAGGGTTGGTTTGGTAAAAGGCAAATGCAAGTTGTCCATTTTCATCCTAGTTAGGGAGTAATTGAGTAGGCATTGTGCTGAGTCGTGGTGATTTTGCAAAGCAGAGTCTTCATGGCCATGATTTTATAATGCTGCCAAATGATGCTGTAGATGGGAATTTCCAAGGTAAGCCTCATACAGCATTGACTGTTTTCTGGTACACCCAGCAATGCTGTGAGCTAGAGGGAGGCAGCCAGGACTGCCCATACCCCTGTCTCTGCTTGCTTAGCTGTAACCTCATTACAGAGGTAAATGTTTCTGTGTCTTACCCTGTATGAAATGAGGAGGCCACTCCTGACCTTCCTTATTGCAAGGCTGAACTGATTGCTGCCTGTGAACTGGTCTGAGATTACTGAATACAAAGTTTGATACCCAGACACTGTTCTGTTGCTTCCCATTACTGACAAGCAGCCGCCTTGAAGCCTGGCTGCTGTTTTCACTGGTGACAGCCATGCTCAGTGTGGTATCTCTGAAACGGATCACCCGTCACAACTGTCTAAGAAAATCCCATAGTTTGCACAGAACCCTTCAGTTCTCTGTGGTTTCTCTGTCTTCAGAAGAGTTTGATGTTTGGCAGGTGATGGACACTACTAGACTCAGCACCTGGATGCATCCTGCAGAATGAAAGGATCCCGTCATCCCTGTCCTCCTGTCTATCCCAAGTGAGCAAAATACACCCAGCAAGGCCAGAGAACAGCCTTGCGCTCTCATCTATCCATGTGTGTTGGGGAGCCTCTTCCTACAGGAGCTGCTGGTGAGAAGGAGGCATTCAGATAATGACTGCTGCAAGCTGCTGACATTCCTTGATCTTTGATAATTAACATGAAAAGAAGCTAAACAGGAAATCTATCCCTGGCATGTGTCTCCAGCTGGGACGTGAGCGCAGAGCCCCGGGAGTCACTGAGCTCCCGCACTGCCAGCTCCGAGGCTGGAGCACAAGCGTGGTGAGGAGAACCACCGTGTCCTTCAGAGACCAGCCTCCCACGGAGCTCCCTGGGGTGGGCTGTGCGAGGGTCCCACGGGAAGGGCTGTCACTGAGTGTGCTCAGGATAGGGGAGAGCTCTGGGGCTTGCTGGTTGTCTCTGGAGGCTGTGGGTTGGTGCAGCAGCAGGCAGAGCAGCGGGGGGTGATCGGTGATGCCCCAATCCCTTCCTGCTTCTTGTTTAAATGGGGTGGGAGCAGAGACGTGGTGCCTCGCCTGGCCTCCATCGGGGTTTTCTTTGCCAGCCTCCTTCTCCTGCAAAAACATATGTGAAGAAGTGAGCTATGGTTCCTTTTCTCTCTTCCAGACACTTGTCAGCGTTTATCCTCACCCCTAGGAAGGATGGAGCATGTTACTGCAGCTCCGATGGTGTGTGTATGCACCTATGGGTAGCTGGAGATGGTGGGTACCTAAAGAGGCGGGGGAAGACTTTGTCCTGATTGCTTTGTGGGAAGCTCTGACTTTGTGATTCTAGGTTTTATATTGAACCTTTGCAGATAGGCTGGATGCATCTACAGCCATGTCGCTGGGTCCAGGTTTCCTTGCACTTGTGTTGTCTTGGTCTATCCAGGATGGCTTTGAAGGAGTTACTCCTGGTCTTTGCTGGTGTGATCAGGAGATTGTGGCCTGGAGAAGCTGCCATTGTAGGTAACTTCAGCTGAGCTGGTCTCATCCCAGCGTGTAGCTGCAAAGCAAAGCAGGAGAGCAGGGAGAGGTGAGTTGGGGTAAACAGGGGTGCACAGGACAGGGCTCGCTCCCACATAGGGTTTCTGTGGGGAACCTTCCTCCTTGGCACTCCTGCAGCCTGCACCCCTCGTACCCCCTGGTACTCCAGTGCCCAGAGTGGGGGAGCCCCAGTGCTTTTGTGCTCACTGCAGGGAGGGTTTGGGATGAGCCTTTGCAAGATGAGTGTAGATCTGGGCACAGAGGCACCGGGAAAGGCCCAGCAGAGCCTTGCCTTGGCCATGCCCATCCCTGCCAGCAAGGCGAGTGGCACAGCACCACATGGCATCCTTCATCTCTCTCCCAGCTGCCTGCCATGCCGAAGGTACCGCTCAGAAACAACCAGCATCGCTGCAGTGAAAACCAACTTCTGTCTCTATAGCAACAGTGAGGGATGGTGGGTACCACCGTGGGGCTGCATGGCCAGTACCCATGTTCCTACAGTCCCTGTCACCCAACAGGCTGGGGCTGGGTCACCTATTACCTCCTGTGGGGAGGCAGAAGACCATCAGCCTGGCTCCCTGCGGACACAGCCGGGGAGCAGTGACAGGACAACGTGGTTCTTCCATCAAAAAGGTACAGTCTGGAGCATCTGTCCTCAGCCTTCAGTCCCAGTAGCACTACCTCAGGCTGTGGTGAGGATCTGAGGAGCAGCGTGGGGAGGGATTCAGCTCCCTGTGCTGCTCTCACAGACATCTAAAGCCAGATCCTGAGTGTTTTGGCTCAGAGGCAAGGAGGGCACAGCAGCATGAGGGAAAGGACAATCCGTTTGTCCGAAGGGCTTTGGGCTTTACATCTGTGCAGATGCCATCTGCTTTTCAGCCCTCAGTTGCTGCTTGTGAGGAAGAGGATGGATGCAGCAGCCTGTCATTAAAGCCCTGCAGTCTGAGGAGCATTTTCTCCCCGCTTTGAGGGTGTTAGAGGGATGGGGATGGGTGTCAGCCCCAACAGCACTACTGGATCATGGGCTTCTGTGTAATGTGCTGGAGGCATCACCCAGTTGTGCTCTCCACTGGCCTCAGATTTAGCAGGGGCTGTAACGAACCCCAGTGGGGAGGCAAAAAGCCAAATGGTTTGAGCTCCTTCAGGGTGGCCTAGGAATGTGAGTGTTTTCCCTGAACCTTCAGATCCCCAAATTCACCCACACAGGGCTCAGGGAGGAGTGGTCCTTCCCAAGCCAGGACCATTCCATCCCAGCAGGAATGAACAAGCCCTGATAATGGCACCTTCTGCCTAGCAGTTTATTTAACAGATGAATTAAGACAATTCCGCAGAAGGAGGCAAGTGCAGCACATGGATTTGGGTACCATGCAGCCGGGAGAGTGGTGGTGGTTTAGTTTGTGATTCTGCTGCATGCAGTGAAAGGCCCCTCCTTCCCTCACCCTAATGCTGATTATGCTCAGCAGCAAAAAGAGATTTCAATTTATCAAAAAATATTAAAGAGGGTGCCAGGACCAGAAGCAAATCTGGATTATACCTTTGGACGCATGTGGGAATCACAGCCTGGGTGTTTCGATCCCCCCCTTCTCAACCTAAGCTGGTGTTTTATTCCCACAAGCTGGTTTGTACATTTGCGGCTGGGGCTGTGCTGGAATGAAGGTGGGACAAATCCCTTCCCATACCAGGGATGAGCTGTCCCCCCTGCCATAGGGCTGCTCATGGGGTCCTCTCTGCTGTCCCCCAAGAAGGGGTGACTCAGGCCCCGTGTCCCCCCCGGGATGAGGCAGGTGATGGAGAGGGAAGCTGGCTGGCACCCAGTGGCAGATTTGAGGATCAGCAAGGCTGTTACACAAGGTGTCCCTGCAGTAGCACAGCTCTGCCTCTAGTTCACCCCATGCTGGGTTTTCTTGGGCAAAACCACTTCTTTTACTCACTTGGTGTGTTTCTGATGTGGGCAAAGGTACCCGTGGGCTTAACCAGCTCCCAGCAGCACGGTGCTCATGGCACAGCCCCAGCACTGCTTCCTGCAGCACCCAGGATGGCCCCATTAGCCACAAACTCCCTTCGGAGGCTCAAAGGTTTCACCTCAGTTAGGGATAATCATCTGCATGATTTTTGTTAAGTATTTTTATTAAAGTGATAATTAATATTGTCATTTCCAAGCTAGAAAGTTAGTACATTGTGCAAAGCCTAAAGAAACAGGATGGCTCCTCCCTTTCACATCTGTGTACTGTGGAGGGTGCTGTCAGAGCAGGTGATGCTGCAGATGAAAGATGCGTGAACACAGCTGATGCCTTTTATGTGTGTTTGGTCATCTGAAATAGAGACATAACCAGTTCCTGCCTTGGCATGGGGAGCTCCAGGCACAAGCATAGACACATTGGCTGCAGGGTAGGAGCAAGTGACGGTGTCACCCCAAAAGTCCCTGGCTGATGTGCCTGTATCTGAATACAGGGCTTGATTTAAGGTGGTGCAGTGGGCTCAGCCTCCCCCAGGAGGGCAGGGATGGGGTTACTTTGTTCCCTGCTTCACTGGGACTCAGATCTCCATGTTCGTTCCCCAGGACACAAGAGTCAAAGCGGATTAAGGGTCCCTCGGCTGATCACAGTTATTTCATTATTTGAGTGAAATCCCTTGTAAATACCGCCTCCCCCCTTTTCTCTTCATAAAAATAGAAGGCAAGGAAGAATTGGAGATTTAGGAAAAGTCAATCGCAGGAGTCACTCGAAAGCCATTAACCCCCTGCAGCCTGAGCAGGGCTGCGCAGTGCCTGAGCCCTGCTGGAGTGGGGAGATGCTGAATGACCCAGTGCCAGTGGTTTCCCTAGCCTCCCAAAGCAGGGTTTTCCATGGAAAATCTTAGCAGGGGAGGCGTCTCCAGCTGCGTGGTGTTACAGCCACTTTGTTCACAGCTTGGCCATGATGAACTGCTAATTGTGGTGCTGGAACAAATTGGCTCAAGCACTCAGCAGAGTCCAGCACAGTCACATCTCTGCAGCCGGGAAGCCCTGCGGCAAATGAGCAGGCTCAGGGCCATTGGAAATGCTGATCCTCTTCCCTTTACTGTGTGGTTCCTCTGAGCTCCTCTGGAGGATGGGAACCTAGGCATTGCACAGGGATCTCTCCCAGTTTTCCTAACAGATTTCAGGCAGGTGGAGCTGGTTTCCACTCTCTAAAACCTGCTCTGTCCCCATCCCCATCCCTCCCAAACACCCTTGTCATGAGACCCTCTCTGACTTTATCCCTTCTCCCACAACCAGCAGCCTTGTGCAAGTCCATTGGTGCTGGAAAGTCAGACCTGCAGCAAGTCATTAAAGTAAGAGCAATGGAAAGAGAAAAACTGAGAGCTGCAATGATGGATGTTCACAGAACACTTGCCCAGAGACCAAAGTGCTCTGGGCATTCGGTGATGTTTGCTTCCAGCCAAGGAATAAACACGCTCAATGTGGTGGTGATTAAGGAATCAGCCTCTGATGTCTGGGTGCATCCACTGCAAGGATGCACACAGCACTGATGCCCTCTCCCCACCAGGATTTGCACCTTGGAACTGCCAGCACTGGTTTGTCATAGTTTGCTTGCCCTGGCTGCAAGGGGAGGGAAGGGTTAATTTGCTTTAAATCCTAAACCTAAAGTTGTGTATTAATAGCATGGTAATGTGTGGCTTTTGTGTCCAGTGCAAGCCAGGGGTTATATAAAACACAGATTAATGGGAATCAGCAGAATAGAGAAGCACGTGGAGGGATGCGGTGAGGATGTCTTGGGAGGGGAGGCAGGGGGGAGCTGGCAGGTCCAGAGGGGAGAGAAAGTCCCTGAGCAGATTCAGAGTGCTTCCTGGCAGGATTTGCTCCGGTTATTGTTCTGCAGTCCCCAATTCAGGACATTTCCTGAGCCAGCATTGCTGTGACTGGGGTCTTTTGTCCCTGGGTGATCACAAGAAGGCAGAAACGGGGTCTGTGAATTTGATTAGAAGTGGTTCATGGTTTTTTAGATGCCATACATCATTTCTGCACCTGCAAACCAGCAAACAAACCACGGGCCAGAAGGTAAAGTAACAAGCCAAAGGAAAGGTACGTTTTTCACTAGGTTGTAAATAAACACCCATCACCACCCAACGCAGCTTGTTTCTCCTCTCCCATCCCAAAAACCATGGCTTAAGAAAGGCTGGGGATTGTCAGAAACTCCTTCTCACTCTTGTTCCTCAGTGATCAATGGTTTCTAGGCCTCCATGCACAACCCATAACAGCATCACATCAGTTCTGGGCAGAAAGGTTCCCTCTTGCAGACTCAGCTTAGAAACATTCAGTGTGTGTTGAAGGGGCAATAGGGACACTAAACCAAACCCTTGGCCTTTGCAGCTCCTCAGAGCAGGGGCAGGGCAGGGGAGATGAGCAAGAGAGGGAAAGCAACAGGGTTTTGGGCACCTGCCTCTGATGGTGACCTTCCCTAGGAGAGCATGACCAACTCAACCACACAGGAAGATGCTTCCCACCCCAGAGGAAGGCACAGCAGGATTCCAACCATCAATCACATCCCGCCGGGAAGGGCTTGTATGGGTTGTGGGATTCCTGGTGGGATAGCTTTTTTTCAAAGCCTCCTGCAATAACAGCAACCGTTGCTCAGCTTCCTTTCTAGATAACCTTTTTCCTGCTGCCCAGCATGCTTATCTGCTGCAGACAGACTGGCAAGATGAACCGGAAAGCTGATACCTTATCTCTCCCTCTCAAGGAGCTTATTTAAGTGTTGGAATGTGTTGCGATGGTAAATGATTGTTAAAATCTAAGTGAGGTACATGGACCTAAGGACAGGTCCTGCTGGGAGGGAGCACCTAGTGAAAAAGGAGCCTTGCAGGACTATAGCCCTTCCAGGCTTTTCCATCTTTTATCTGCCAAAAGATGCAACGCCTGAACCATGAAGTGTTTGTTTAAAACCAAAAGGCATGGACTGGGTTTCTCACTAATCTATGGGCTAATGCTGCAGGCTGCTCACAGCTCTGCAATATCCACTCTGTCCCCTCGATATGGCTTTATCTGTGTCTCAGTTTACTCATTGCAGGAAATATACTGCTGTGGGTGGGAAATATACTTGAGAGGGGTGCAGTGAGGGTTAACAGTGTGTGATATCACATAGCACATATTCCTCCCTCACCCTTTAATCTGTACTGGTGCAGGAGGCAGTGAGATGCTAACACATCCATAAAGGTAAATAGGATTTGAGAGCTATTGGGCTAATTGAAATCAGCGGGGCTCGCCTGCTCAGACAGCCTGATACAACGAAATGAGACCTCTCTGGGGACACAGGAGTCGAGCAGAGCTTCAGCACTTCACTTATTTCAGCCACTGCAAGTGGCAGCCACAGCAATAGCAATTGCAGACACTAGGTTTGAGCACTGTGACAGCAGAGGAGCCAGGGAAAACTGGTGTGGATGGGGTGATGTCCCTAACAGCTGCTGAGGAGGGGTGAGACAGGCTTATTTTGTCCTGTCCTGGGTGGAAAATAGATGTCGGAGCCGGTGCCAGCCTGGAACATGCTGTCAGAAAAAGCAGGGGAGCTCTTCATCCCAATGGGCAACTGTGTCCCAGTGTACATGGGGGATAGGAGGGGGAAAAGGGGAGCAGGGAGCAGCCCCATGCCAGTGTGGCCCTCAAGAGCTCTAGGTGAGAGTGTCCAGATCCCAGTGAGTGATGGGAGCGAGGAGTCCCTGCCCTGACAGCACCACTGAGGGCCGGGCTCAGGCTTAGGAATGGCTCTTGCTGCTCCAGCTGCTGTTGCATGGTAGTTGCTAGAGAAACTGTACGTTGGCAACGCACGCTGCTACCACGGGCTGCTGCCTCTGAAAGTTAATCTGTTCCATATCACTGACTACTTTTCCATAGCGATGCATAAGGAATCACCATTCCAGAGCAGACCTCAGCCTGCCTGTGTGACAATGCCGAGTGCCTCAAAGGAAATACATATGGTAGCCAGGATGGGACAACACGCTTTCTGGGAGGTCTGATCCCGTCCCACACTAGCTAGAGCTGACCCATCCCTTGAGGCTTTTAATTCCCTACAGACCCCTAGGAATGATTTGATTATGTTGATGGGGAACAGGGCTGATATAGCCGCTATGTCCTGATCAATGCTGTGTGTCCCTGCCCCAGCCCTTCTTGCTCTGTTCCTTTAGGGCAGCTCTCATATTCTGGGGATGTCACAGCTCCAGTTCTCGCCCTGCATGCCTGCTGGGTGCAGTGACCATCAGGATGGGGCCAGGCTGTCCTGCGGACAGAGCGATGTCTGAAGGCACCCAGCTCTGGCTGCAGCCCCCACATAGCTTAGCAGTTGTCCCTGTCAGTGTAGAAAGCAGGAATGGAGGCATCCATCTGAGCCTCTTGGCGTCCGTGTCTTGTGATCCTGAAACCCAAGAGCCCCCCCTGACTCAGCAGGTTATTAATAACGCCCTGGCTGTGCTCCTACCGGAGTGCCTGCCAGCCCTGGCATCGCCTGTGTCTCCTCCATGGCCAGGCGAGACACACACGCCAGGCAAGGACAGGGGCTCCTTCCCGATAGCCCCTGCTCCCCATCCCCACCCATGGGGCTGGACAGAGGTGGTGTGAGGTACATGGAGGGGTCTGAAGAGACTCCTGAGGCCCGCACAGGAGAGGCTCTTGGTGGTGCTGAACTGAGCTTCATCACACCCTGGTCCCAGGTCCTCTTTTTTGTTGGGCCTAAAATCAGCCCTGGTGCAGGCTGCAGAGCAGGTGAGTTGGGCTTGCTGGGCTGTAGCATCAGCACTGTTGCCTGCCCGTTCCCCGGGCTGGGACACACCACGTGTCCCCAGTGCTGCAGACCCTGGTGGTGCTTGGCTTCATCAGTGTGACCCTGTTTTCCTCACTGCTTTTTCATCCCTTTTTCCTTCCTCATTTCCCTCCCAGGGCTCTTCCCCTCTTTTCCCATCCCCTCCAACTTTCTGACCCCTATTTCTCACCGTCTGCCCATGCCCTCCCATGTCTTGGCCTTGCAGCAGGTGAAGGGTTTCAGCCCACATCACCAACCAAAACCCCTCTCTCTCCTTGACGCCTTTGCCTCTTCTTTGCGCACCAGCGGTAGGTGTGGGACCACCACACAGCGGGTAAGCGGCGCTTTTACCGCAGCCATCCTGCTGCGGGGAGGGATGCAGGGGCTGCGGGATGCAGCCCCCTGGGCCCCGGGCTCGCTGCGTCGGCTCCGGCCGCAGCCCGCCCGCTGCCGCTCCCAGGCTGGATTTGTCGCTCCCTCTAGTGGGAACCGGCGGGATGTCGCTGCCGCCGCCCGGGATCCCGGCCCCGGGGGCCGCGGACCGCAGAGTGGAGTGGAAGTCCCGTGGGGAGTCACACCCCGCTCCTTGCAGCTATTCCCCAAGGGCCTGCAGGGACAGGACAAGGGGAATGGCTTTAACCTGCCAGAGGGGAGACTGAGATGAGCTCTTAGGCAGA
>JANHGB010045263.1:0-17865 GCA_026283785.1 Coracopsis vasa | reverse complement strand
AGAGGGGCTTTGGACAAGGGATGTAGGGACAGGACAAGGGGAATGGCTTTAACCTGCCAGAGGGGAGACTGAGATGAGACATTAGGAAGAAGAGCTTTAAGGCCCCTTTCAAACTCAAACCATGCTATGAATCTCTGTTGACCAGAGCTGCAGCTGCTGTCATCTGCACCTTCACTTGATCATAACAGCACCAAAAAGGATTCCCTGCAGGAATGGCTCCAAAGTCTTCCAAAACTTGAGGTTTAAACCATTTCTCCTCCCTCTGTAGAAGTGCTTCTCCCTGTATGGGCGCTGCAAGCTCAGCAACACACATAGAAATCACTGCCTTCTGCACGCACCCTGAGCCCCAGCAGCCAAGAGCGATACCTGCCCTTTTCCAGCCTCCTTTCTCCATGTGTTTGCTCTGTTCCTTGTCTGGCAGTGAGGAGAAACCAGTGTGGTTCCCCTGGGACTGCTTGCAACCGGCCTGCAGTGCAGTTATCTGTGTATTGTGCAGCTCCAACGTTTAACAAGTGCCCTCGGGGCAGCCAAGTTATGAAAGAAGCCCCATTAGCATGGCCCTCGCTGCCTCCCTGACGTCAATGTGACGCTGTCACAGGGGGAAACCTGCTTGCAGAGCAGGGTACGGAACCCTGGGGAGCACAGGGGTTTTGGGTGCAACCTGGGAAGCAAGGAAGGAATGAAGGGGTGGAGTAAGCAGCAGTAAGAGATGAAGGGAGATTGTCTTATCAGCCAGCTGGAGTGAATTTCCTTGCCCCTGTGCAGACTCTGCAGGTTTGGGTGATGTTCTCCCACTGTTCAGGTCCTGTAGATGGGCACCAGTGTGGCTGCAACAGAGAGGGTTAGGTGCTGTCCTTGCTTAGATCTGATGGCATGTGAGCTTTAAAGCACACAGGGATGATGTTATGCCGTGATGCCCAGGTGCTTTAACTCTGCACCTAGGATTTGAACAGGATTTAAAGGTTGTTTGTTGGAGGATGGCTGCAGGAAAGAGCCACAGCATCTGCACCAGCAGGAAGATGCTCAGATGGCTGCATCTGTCCTGTTAATGGTGGGAAACCGTCTCTCTGACACCACCTGAGCAGCAGGTACACTAGAGATGGTCCCATTCAAGCTATAGGATGGCATTGTGCAGAAGACTTGATGCTCATCCCAAACTCTGCTGAGCCATCCCTATCAGTGCTTCTGGGTTTGTCTGGCAGTGTCCTGATGGATTGGTTGGTTGGTTATTCCTTTCCCTTGGGGCTCACAGCAGTTGCTGAATGCAGGTGATGCTGGGGACATGGGCTAGAAGCAACACTTGCACTGTGCTGACCTACCTGGCTTTGGCTGGGCATCACCAGCACTCAGCAGGGTGACTGTGGAAGTCCCCAGGGTCACAGGTATGAGATGGAGGTTGTGGCCAAGCACCCAGTGAGCACCATGTGGTGGGGTTGAAAAGAATGGGAGCCAATTTGAGGGTGGGGAGAGGCAGTGAAAGGCAATGGGGATGCTTTGTTGCTCCTGCTTGGGATTATCAAGCCCATGTGTCTGGAGCAAGTCAGACTTAGCGATGGCATCTGGCACTGTTGCTCCATCCATCCCTTGGTCTCCCACTAAGCCTGTTGTGGGACATGATCCCTCTAAAGCTGAAGGCACACTGTAGCCCCAGGGCTGGCCCTGCTCTGCAGCATGAAGGATGGATCTCCAAACACAGGAGCTGTGCACTGAGCCTTGAGCCCATGCAAGGCAAGCAGCAGCTCCATAGGCTCCCCATGCCCTGCCAGGCACAAAGCCACTCTGCCCTCTGGCCTGGGAAATAGACAAGAGGCTCAGCTACGGGAGAGGGACTATTGCACATCCCTCCCCTTGGAAAGAGCTGCAGGAACCCACCAAGGGATGATGGGGAGAGGTGATGAGGTGGTCAGGGTAGGAACAGGCTTGAAGTGCTTGGTCATGCCCTGGGGGAAAGAAGCGTGTTTGAGGCTCTCTGAAGGAGCCCAGCCAACCTTGCACAACCAGTTTCCAAGCCCAGTGTATCTTTCCATGCAGGTTCAGGCCTCTGGCTGCCACGTTACCTATGAAATGTGCCTGTCCGGCTCCTCGGGCACCCAGCATGGTTGGAGGCTACACTGCATCCATGGGCTGTTGTTGCTTGCTATAGCCTTCAGAGCTGCGCTGAGCTTTGCAAGCCATGGTGTCCATCGCAAACAGGCTGGACTCAGGACCTCTGAGACACCTTTAACCAAAAGGTACAGCTTTTTGTCCCCTTTGCTGCCAGTTTATTTGTGCCTTTTCCAAGCAAGCCAGTCAACAGCTTTCAACTGTGTCAGTTTGCAGGAGATACAAGCTGGGGGTGGGAAGGAGAAATGGGACACAGCTATTTCAGTCTAAGTCCATCTGCATTGATAATTCCCCATCCAGCCCCAATCATTCCTGGAGCAGGATTTGCCGGGTGGCCTGGCTAAGGAGATACCTTGCATGCTTTGCAAAGCTCTTCCATCTCTATGTGCTTGCAGCAGGATGGGTCAGCATGTCCCTCAGCGCGGCCACCGCTCCATAGAAAGGGGGGCAAACAGCTCCAGCAGCTCCTTCCCACCACACGTCCCTCTCCCTGCAGTCAGCTCCACATCTCGGGAACAGCGATTCCGGCACTGATGGCCCCTCAGCATGTTAGGGAAGTTGCATGCAATCTGTTTACTTTTGGACATATGCTGTGTTCATGCTGCCGGGAGGCTTGCTGCCTCTAATAACTTGGGGTGTAATGCGCTCCACTGTGATGCCTTGGGGCGCTGATTGACTCCTATGGAAATAGGCCTCCGAGGGGGTGCAAATCACCTTTGTTCCTCTGTGCTATAACAAATGGCACACATATGGCCCTGAGGTGCATGGGAACCATGGATCATGTCCTCCTGAGGTGATCATATCATCCTCCATGGGAAATCAGAGGATGGGGATGGAAGGGGACAGGACCATGCTACACTTCACCACCTTAGGAAGCCTGAGGCACCCATATCCGTGTGTACCCTTTGGTCTCTACAACCACCTGAAAGGAAGTTGTAGTGAGGTGGGATTGGTCTCTTCTCCCAAGGAACAACAGGAAAAAGGGCACAGCAACCTGTGGTTTTCCAGCTTTCCCAATGTTCTGAGTGCTTTTCCCTATCAAAGCTCCAATGGGAGTCCCCAGCTCTGTGCCATGGTGATGTATGGCTGTATGCACCCAGATCACCACCTTTGCTGCAGCTCAGTTGCACCAACAGAGATGATGACAAATGAAAGTAGTTTTAAAAGAGCTCTATTTCAGGGCTAGGAATATCAGGGGGGTTCCAGCAGAACTGAAGCCAATGGGACAATGCTCTTCCAGCACCGTTTCTGCTTTCAGGTGAAGCCTTTGGGCTGTGCTGTACCCTGTGAGCCAGGTAAAGCTGCCTCCCACAGAACTGGCTGTTCAATGTATATATATTAGAGTGTATTTGCAATGTAAATTAATAAGTGCCATCTGCTTACCTCTGATGTGATGAGAATGTTGTCTTGTGAGTGGCTACAAACAAGACAACATTGAAGAGGTAACACCTGCTGGTGCATATTACTGCCATTTATTTTCAAACATTACAGGTTTATTTTGCATGGGAGAAATAGGTATAATCTCCTCTTGCTGTGTATTAAGTGCTAATGAGAGGCACGTGTGTGGATTGCCTGATCTTCGAGGAATAAAGCAATAAGGATGGGGTAAACTGCATCCAAGGGCAAAGAGACCTCGACAAGGATGCATCTTCCCGCTGAAGATTTAAGTTGCTGCTTGTCAAATGTAAAGCTTGCTTGCAAGAATAGATGGATTTCAGGCCAAAAAGGGCCCAAGAGGACATAAAACAGAATGAAAAGGTCTATCAGAACATCCCACTTCAGCCTTTGGGGATGGGTGGTCTGAATTTTCATTTCAAAATCACAGCCGGCTTTTGAAATGGAAATCATTCTAATGCTGGGACAGGGATGAAGTCTTTCTGGTTTAACAACATAAAATGTTCCCTTTCCCCCCAGATACTCTTTTTCCCAGTTCTCTCAGAATAGACATAGAACAGATAGTGGATAAAACCCGGGATCCTTGCAGAACACCAGCTTTATTTCCTCTCCAATGTCCCTGAGCTGACATCCATCCTCCCATCACACCTCTTTCTTTTCCTCATCCCCTTATTTTCCTGCAGATTGGCATTACCACAGGGCAAGGACTCACAGGCTTTAATATCTGACAGCAGGGCAGGTTATGAATTAGAGTGTGGCTATAGAGGTATTTATGTAGGTAATTGTTATGTTGGTGACTAGCTTGTATTTCATACTGCCTGAAGCATCCTGCGGTGAACAGGAGGGAGCATGGTGCCAGTGTGTCCGATGGGGAAAAGCTCCATTGGGAAAGGTATAGCAGCTGAAATGCTCTTACTAGGGAGAAGGGAATGCTAGTTTTCCCAGTTTTCTACATAGAGCTGGGTGTGCAGGACAGGGGTTTTCCCCAATGCAGAGCTAGGATGGACCTCCTGCCCTAACCTGCAGAGATGGAGGAGTTCCTGATGAGCATGGGAGGAAAGAGGCCAAGGTGGGGTTTAACAGAGGAGTGGGCTTCCCTAATGAAGGGGCAAGGTGAGAAAAGGAGAAACTGGCTGCAGAAGGGCAGGGGACTCTCTGCTGGGAATAGGAAAAGTTGGAAACGTTCATGGTGCTGTCCAAAGAAAGGAATGAATGAGTCTGGGGATGCTCGCAGAGATGGGATGCACACTGGCTTCTGCAGAGAAGTGTTTGAAAGGTTTTCCCACCAAACCTTTTCCCTCCCTGTGCTCTGCCAGTGTTGGCAATCACTAGCTGGAGGATGCAGCCAGTGTGTTGCAGAGGATGCTCTTGGCCATTGTAGGGTGAGGTTGCAACCACGCAGCACCTTGTGAAGTAGGGTGATACCATTCAATCATAGAACCATAGAACAGTTAGGGTTGGAAAGGACCTCAAGACCATCCAGTTCCAACCCCCCTGCCATGTCCAAGCTGAGAAGAGAGCACCACAAACACACCACACTCATTAGCTCCTTCTCTATAGGATGTATGTAGTGGCGATGCTGCTCCCTCCCATGCTTCCCGGGTCATGCCAGCAGTCGATTCCATCACCCTGCCAAAGCTTGCTCGTGTTGTGGCAGCACTGGGAGGAGAAGCCAGTAATTTTCCACTATCCCCAGCATCGGGAGGCACAGAGCAAGCACTGAAAACCTGGCAAGGCTCCACAGCAGGTTCACACCTATTGCTTTCGCAAGACGTGCAACGATAAACCCCCGAGAGGCAAAGAAAGGCCATTGCTCTGATTCACTTAGCATGCTGCAAGCTGTCCTGCTTTGTTCCCTCTCTTCTTTTCCCTCTTCTTATCCCAGTTGGGAAGAGGGAATGGGGGCATTTCATGTGCCCAGGCTATTCCAGGCTGCAGCAGTGTGTGTTAGTGGCTCAGGTAGCCTGCTCCTGTCACACTATCCTATCCCCAGCGAGCCCAGTATCCGCACATTGGCTGTGACACTTCCTAATTGCTCCAGATAGATCACTTAAGAAAAAGCCTTCCATATGGTCCACAGGATTTAATGGTTTAGCTCTTTTCCCCCACTCCCCCCTTCTTCTTGCTTCTACAACTGTTCCAAGGAAAGATATTTTTCCCCATTTGACATAAATGTAATCTTCTTGTGATACACAAATGCCAGATGGCACTGCAAGGAAAGAGAATAAATGTGTCTGCAGCCTTCGACAGTGAAGTCTGGGAACCTTGGAAATGGATACAGAGGAGCTGGGGGCTTTTTTAGGGAAGGGTGGTGAAGATGGAGCATTTAATCAAAGGCAATTAAGGAAACCTGGGAATACTTCCTATATATACTTCCCTATGCCTAAGCCTTGCTGAGCATCCCAGGTTGGGGTTGGCAGTGTGTTGCTTTCAGTGGTGGGAAGCCCAATCAGCAGAGGGATGTTTTCCTTAACTCCACCTCTGGGAAGAGGCCCTGAGATGCAACAGGGAAAGGAAGCTGCAGAAACCCAGTGACAGAAAGCTCAATGGGCATCTTACAGCTGGATTTGGATTGGCTTTGGATGGGATGTTTAAATCAGTGCTGTGAGTATGGTCCTGTCTGCTGCAAGGTGATGAGCAAGCCTTTAATTTGGTGAGGAGCATGATCCCATAACCATATATAATCACTATGTAAATGTTGCTTAATGTTAATCTCCTAACATGCTTTCTCTAACTGACCTAAATGAAGGTTTCCTTGTTCATTGAAGGGGGGTTGGAGTAGATGAGGCCCCTTCCAACCCAAACCAGTCTGTGATTCTATGGTTCTAATTAGGGGGATGGAAAATGACCCTTGTCTTTCTTTGTGCTCTGGGATAACCTTGGAAGTGTGGTTTGTCACAGCAGCAAGGAGTTTCCTGCTGAACAAACAGACATGAGAGCAATCAGGATGCAAAGCACTTCCCTGCAGGAGGGCAGGTGACTGTTGTTCCCAGCTGACGTGGTGGGGTCTATCTCCACATCCTGATCTCCCTTTCACACTTGGTGTGGTGATTCCATCTCCATGATGAACAATGGATGTGCTTTCCTGCTGGAATGGCTCATCTTCAGTAGCCAACCTCAAAGAGGAGCAGCAATGGTGCCTTCACCAGCAGAGCCCTCTGGCTGCTGGGATTTATCCATGCTGGGCTTCTCCATGGGGGATGCAAGCAGGGATAAGGCAGGAACTCCCCATGTGTGCTCTATTACTCATCCGCTTGCTGAACCATCCCATCCTGAAGTCCTGCCTTTGGGTTGGGACCATCCCAAGCACAAATACAGGCTGGGGGAGACTGGATGGAGCAGTGCTCAAGGCCAGATTGGATGGGGCTTGGAGCAACCTGCTCTAGTGGAAGGTGTCCATGCCTATGGTGCTTATGTACCTGATAGTTCCAGTATTATGTCTAGTCCAGAGTAACTGCCATTTCTGAGCCTGGGTTCAGCCTTATGCCCTTGATGTGATCTCTCTGATGGGTAGGGGTGGGATGCAACCCTTCCTGTGTGTTGCATTCATGCAGGAGGTGGTTTTGCTCCAAGACCAACTTGGAAACCATGCAGCTTTCCTGCAGAACAAGGATGCTTTGGACATTGCCACCACTTCATGGGTACCCTTCTTAGGCAGTGCAGGGCAAGTTTGATGCACATTTGCATCTGTTCAAGGGCAATCATCTCTGCAGCTCCCCCTCCCAGCTGCTACCATCAGTTCTGCTTTGAGTTATGCAGTTCCTTTGATAGCTGCACCTCTCCTGGTTCTCCCCAGTTGAATGAGTGGTCCTTTGCCACATGGTCATTGCACCCAGGTGCTGATTATTAACTTTGAGGGCTCTTAACCAGCAAATGAGAGGAGGGAATGGAAAGAGGAGTGAAGCATCACGATGCCATTGCCTGCTTCCCTGTAAGTACTTGGTGCTCTCACAGGGTTAAACAACAGCAAAGCCACTGGGAAAGGCGGTGTTGCTTGTATCAGCTAAATAGCTTTAGAGGTGGCAAAGTGGGTTATTAGGTTTGGCCCTAAAGTTTATTAAGTGTGTGTGTCTGAGATTTCTGTGCTGCTCCTCTGTGTGTCTTGGGCCTTGTCAGCTATATCGAGGCATTTCCAGTTATACCCTCACCTACCGGGTAAGGAGGGCTCAAACAAGGGGTTTAATTTCCTTGGGATAGAAAAAGAGAAGGAAAAGATAAAACCAGCAGCTCAGCAGCCCTCTATTTTAAATGGCCTTTGAATAGCAAGTGCAAACTCTGCTTCAGCTCAGGAAGCCAAAGGAGGACACATACACGTGCATGGCAGTACCACCCTGGCCAGCTAATGCTCTATCACACCTTCCTGCCCTATCTTTGACAGGTAAATCTGGGACCATTTGAGAGTGGTTTTTCCATCCTTTCCTGCACTGTTTCTGACAGTCTGGAGAAGTTCCCCATAGAATGTGTGCAGTGGGGCATTAAGTTGGGAAAACATTGGTTCTTTGTGCAGGATTTCACTAGGATTTCTCCTGTGTGAGTCCTTCATTCTTCCCCAGGCTTGGAGCCTTTGCCATATGCAGAAATGAGGGTGGGAAGGGGCACGCAGCTCTTTTTCACTGACCCATGTCTTAGGTGACCTGAGGTTTCCAGCTTGCTTGAGGAGTTCAGAAGGGCCTGAGGCTTGATTTCAAAAGGCATTTGACTTCTAATAGGTGAATGCAGTGCTTAACTTCCAGTGAGATCTAACTAACCAGACTAAGTGCCTTTACAGCTCTCGCTGGGCATCTATCTATATCTTTAGGTAGAGCAATACAAGGGGGAAATCTGGCTTTTAATAGCTTGTGAGTCATGACAAGGCATGTCTGCACTGCAAACAAGAAGCGGGGCTGTTGCATGACAGAGACAGACCCAGGAAACTTTAAAGGCTACCACCTCACCATCTGTCTATAGGGGACCAGCCCAGGGCATCCTGCCCTGCTCCCATAGCGCTGGGGGCAATGCAGAGCATCCCACAATCCAAAGGCAAATGGACCAACCTAAGACATGGTTGGATGGGGCTTGGAGCAACCTGCTCTAGTGGAAGGTGTCCCTGCCCATGACACGGGTTTGGAACTGGATGAGCTTTAAGGTCCCTTCAACCCAATCCAGTCTGGGATCCTGTGATTTACCAGTGTTGCCTTTGGCTTGTTCTCCTGGATGAACTCGACAGAGACGCGGTGCTGTGGGGATGGGGAAGCACAGGGCTCACCAGGAGCTGCTGGAATCAGCAGCAATAATATTCAGCTGACCAAGTATGCCAAGAATGAGGAGGTTTCGGTTACAGCAGGAAGGATTCTGGTCAGACATCAGGAAACACTTTCTGCTGGTAGGAAAAGCGGAGCACCAGCTACAGAAAACAGCTTTGAGTCCATCATAGAAACCAGCAGGCTGTGACAGGGAAACTGGGATGTGCCTGGTGCGGTGGTGAGGTTTGTCATGGCATAAGGGGAGTGATGTGCAGCTGTGGCTGAGCTCAGCCCTGCAGACAGGCTCTGAAGCGCTGTGGTGTGTGTGCTATAATCAGTGTTACTTGGCATGGAGATGGAGAGCATGGATAGGCTGCTGTGTCTCATAGAGAAAAGAAAGTAGCCTGGATGGGGATGAAAATGGGATGGAAAAGGATGGGGATGGAAATGGGTATGGAGTTGGATGAAGGGGGTATGCAGATGGGGATGGGAATGGATGGGGAAACGGGATGGGGATGAGGATGGAAATGGGTATGGAGATGGGGAAGGGGTTGAGGATGGTAAATGGGGTGGGACTAGAGATAGGGATAGGAATAGAGATGGGAATGGGGATGTGGATGGATGGGGTTGGGAATGGAAACCGGGATGGTGACAGGACACAAAAGCCACAGTAAGGCCTGGGAGAACACAGCTCAGTTCGCAGCTCTGCTGTACTCCCCCCATGGCTCAAGCAAACCCCTTGGTTCTGAGCACTGCCATCCCTTCCAGTGCTGTTGTACACCAGATCAGCTGTTCAAAGCCTGTAGCAACCAGAGATATTTGCTATTATTCCTGATTGTGTGGACTCCAGGCACCCAATTATCATATTTCCCTATGATCAAAACGTTGGTGCTTATCCTAAAGAATGCTTGAGGGTTGAAGACAGATACAGACTCTTTTATCAGCATTTATTGCTGAAGAACGTTCATCTTTACTCTCATGACAGCTGGGGTTTGAGTCAGGAGCTGGTTGCAATTACTTTGCCTCTGTAATTCCATCTTCCCCACACTCTTCCTGGCTTCAGAGCCACTGGAGGATGGTCACCTGTGCGGAGCCGTGCATGGAAATCGGATCCCAGCTGCAAGCAAGGCTAGGAGGAAGTGAACGTGGAATATTTCAATCTAAAGTGTGTTTATTGTGCGTTTTGCCACTGATTTGATGTAAAAACATTTGCATGCAAATGGCAGCAGATTTGCATCTCTCCTTTCATTGACTGCAGATGTGGGGGAAAAAGAAGTGTATTCGAGGAGGGGGTTTAAGCTTGCAAAACATCTTAGAAGAGATTTTGGTGCCTGCCCTATTAAGGCTTCTATGTAAATGTGCTGACCTCTCCTGAACACAGCAGGCTGAAGCCAGGGTGTTTGCACAGAGATGGTCGCTGCAGCGCTCTGTGGTCTTTGCCTTGCTAAGGTTTCCAGCATCATTTCATAGACTCAATGAATCCCAGCCTGGTTTGGGTTGGAAGGGTCCTTAAACCTCATCCAGTTTTGGAGGCATCTTCTTCCATTGACACCAAGATCAAGCCTTGGGCAACAGTGGACAGAAATTGCTCATCTTCCCCTTGAGCTGGTTGAGCACATCCACAGCAGCACTGGGGATGGGGTGCCAGGGACTGGTCCAGATTGCAGTGACTGTAGTCGCTGGCGTTTAAGCACAGAGGGTATAAACCTCTGTTTGCATAAAGCCTGGGCCTGTATCAGAGGATTGGGATACATTTTGGGATATATACATGTACTGTGTACCCAGAATTACCTGGTGTGGAACACTCTGCTTTGCCTGTGCCCCAAGAGCTCCCAGAGCAAACCTGCAGCCCCAGCAGCACTGGTGAGCAGGGCACGATGTGGCTCCTGAAAGCCATCCAGGCGGATTAGGTTTCCTTTCCTAACCTGAGCAAAGCCTGGGAAGTTTACCCTCCCACTTAACTTGATTTATTCCAGTCAGGAACCAAGACCTTGCTATTTTTTGACCCCAAAATGACCAAAGGGAGAACAAAACACCCCAAAACAAGCAGCAAAGACAAACAGGAACAAGGCAGCTTTGCCACTCTACCAGACATTGGCAAAAAGGCCCCTCTTCTAAGGATGTTAAATAAGATGCTATCTGTGTAGAGGTGATTTTAACATTAGCTCTGCATCTGTCTTCAGTTAAGAGATGTAAATAGATTTATACCTTTCTCTCTATGTATAGATGCTTTTCTCTATAGGGGTGAGTGCGCATTAAGTGTAGGCACGTGCATGTGTGTATAAAATATGCACCCTGGCTAGATAGAGCCATCCATCTATCAAATGATTGGCCTATCTTGTGCTCATTCGAGAAGGAGTTTAAAAGGAATTGCCTAAATACATAATACATGCTGGGGTTTCTTTCTTGTTAAGAGATGAGTCAAGTCAAATGCTATGGCATCAATTTTTAATACCCCTCTGACCTGATTCTTTTCTTCCTCTTGCGCGAGGAAGTTAACAACACGAGATGTCTTTTTGCTGTCTCTAATCACGGACTGATTTGGGAAAGCTGGGATTGTTGTTCAGATGTGAGATGTGCAGCTAGGGATCATTGGGATGTTTAGGTTTATCCTTTGTTATAAAAGGATGGTGGCAGAGATTCTGCCAACCCATTTGCATCTGAGGGATGCTCAAATCTCTTCAATCATGGTTTTTTGGTTCCTTACTCCATTGGAAAAGTTGGAAAACCAGAAGAAATGGGAGGAATTCTTTTTATAGGCCCTAACAAACTCACTGTGTTTGGTGTTAGACCTTGGGCACTGTGTCTCCTTAGGAAGAAGACTGTGCAAGGAGTAATCATGTCACTGCTGCCGTTGTGGTTATAACCACTCATCACCTTACCAGACAGAGCAATCCAAGGCATGTTGTGAGCAGAGGCAGATCTGTGATCCCCATTGTTATGGATATCCAGTGTTTTACAAGTGTCTTGGCAAAGGTGAAGGGGTTTAAGTGGGAAACAGCAATCAGTGCCCTCAGTTGAGGATCCGTGTGTGTTTGCATTGATTTTGTCCAAACCCATAAATCTTTGGCTGTCCCAGTGGCCACACTGAGTTAAACTAAGCGTGTCACACAGAGGTGGAAAGGCAAATGCAGGCAGAAGGTGGTTTTAAGCCTCTGAGATGCCTGCACAAAACAGGAGACTCACATCAAATGGGTGCCTAGCAAGGCAGTTTAAGCTTGGATGAAGGAAGGATAAAGTGGTGTCTGCAGAGCCCTTTGCTGCTTTCAGATCTGGATCCAGCGTAGCATGGGCCAAGAAACAAAACAAATGTGTTTGTAGGCTACTGATTCATCTCTCAAATGATGTGAGGGCTTTGGGCTGCCCCACTGAAAGCCTTTGACATCTGTGGGTGTATGGGTGCAAATACATTGCTTATTTGTTCCTATTTCCCTCCTGGAGCCAGAGCCAGAATTACCTTCAGTCATAACTCTCGCCTGTCTCCATAAGTATAGACTGTCCTTGAAGGAGGGATGAGCGCATCCAAGTAACATCCCTTCCGAAAAATGTGGGTGTAGGTGCCAGGAAAAGATGCTTTCATAAGCCCCATAGTTGTAGGAGGCTTAGGAACACCAGAAGGAAGAGGCTCTGCAGCCAAAGGCCATGGCTTGAGAAACACAGGATCTGAATGAAGCCTCAACTATCACTCAGTGGGAGGAAGGAAAATCAGCGCGATGCTTATGGGCTCGTGCAGCTGCTCATGGCTTGCAGTGGGAATCAGCTTCTGATTCCCATTGCACTGGTGTCTGACAGGAGCGCTGGTACCCACTTTCCACCCAAAAGCATGTTGGTTGGTGGCAGTTTTGGGCCGGTGAGGCTTTAGGGAGTGATGCTGCAGGGGGGAAGAAAAGCTGCTTCAGTGCCATTTTTCCTGTTCCCAGTTTCCTCAAGTTGGATCTTATCTGTAACACACTCAGAGGCAAGGCTATGATCTCAGCACATAAAATACACACATCTCTTCGAACCAACCACATAGAGTCCCCTTATGTTGCAGCTTCATATCTCTCTGTCTTCAACTGGTTTGCATGTTAAAGGAGAGCTTGAATTGTCCAGTCCAACATGATCTCCAGCAAGCTGCATGTCCTGGATCCCTCTTATCCAGTGAACACTATGCCAGACTTCATGTCTGCCAGCTCTCAAGCCCTTGCATGTTTCCTGTCCACCTTTTCCCATCTTTTCTTTCCTTTCTTCTACCAGGGTAGAGGTTTGAAGACGTGAACCACAACCTATGCCATTGTCCCTTCCCAGAGATGAACAAAGTGGGTTGTTATGCTCCAAATGGGATCCCTTCTTTCCCCTGTTTTATGTTTTGGAGCTGCATGGACCAACCATTTGTGTCCCTTTCTCTCTTCCATCATTCAATTCTTTGCATGTTATTCAAATGAATTATCAATGAAGAACCAGAATGACTGGATAATTGGATTACAGGAGGGTGTGAGATGGTCACAGGAACAGAGCACCTTATTAAAAGCCTCCAGATATTTAATAAGACAATAAATTCCTGATCTTGTCTTCTAAAGATGAGCTTTCAGCCCCATAAATGAAAGCAGAGCGACACATCCCTCTTCTTGGTCATCTATTTATGAACATAGGAAATGCCACTGACTAACTCCCTTCCCAATCCAGATTTCAGATTGCAATCTTCTCCTCTCGGATGTCAAACTAACCTAGATAATGAAACAGCTTGAGTCTCAACACAGTCCCCAGAGAGATGAGAAAGTTCTCTGTTATTCCCTTGTGCTGGAGTGAATCTGGTTCCTAAGACATGAGGTGAGCTGTCCTTTAGCTCTGTGGTTATCCCGACAAGAGGAGGGGGGTCTGGTTTTGGGGCAGAGCAGCAGTGCTGGCTGCTGTACCCTTGGAGCATGCACTTGGACTGTGTCTCAGCATCCCTCTGTCGAGCAGTGCTCAGAGAGGGGAATTTATGAGGCTTGGCAGCGTGCTTGGCACAGAGGAATGGGCCTGGGGAAGATGAGGATGGAGGAGAGCTCATTGTGCCCTGTGTGATACCTGAGAGATTCTGGCTCTGACCATCTGTACAGTCCGATGTGCCTAAGCCTTTCCCACACTAATCCCTCTGGCTGCTTGGCCTCCTCTCATAGCTATAACCCCATCGTGCGGTTACAAAGGTGGTGGCTGATACTCAGCTGTGAAAGCAGAGATTACCCAAAATGTAGGGCTGGAAAGGGCTGGAAGAGATCATGCTGTCCAGTTGGGAGCCCCAGGGGATCGAGTCCACGTACCCCACTGCTGCCACCTCTAATAACTCGGTAGCTTTGATTTTCAACTGCAATTGTACTGATGGGACTCGAGGGCAGATTTACAACCATGCTGAGAGCGCAGATGCCCCCTTTGCTCTAGGGAAGCATCCTTAAGGGCCTGCAGCTTCAGTTAGTTGAGCCCCTCAGGCTTGCAGCAGCTGAGAGTAAAGAGTTTTAGTTGTGTAATTTAACATAAAGCTGATGTCATTTTTGTGTGGTTCCTGAAAAACAGCTCATTTCCTTCACTATCACCCCCATCCTCCTTTCCCCCTCCTCCAAAGCTTCTTCCTTCACCCCTCAACCTAACTCCAGCCCGCAGAGCCACCTTTTCCCATTCTCCTAACGCAATCAGATGCAATTAAGCGGTACATTTCCATGTCAGACTAAACCCACTGTCCAAGCTGCTCGCTCTGCTTCGCGCGGGGCCGTGCCAGGCATCCTCCAGAAAGGATGCAAATCACAGCACAGCAAACATATCCCGAGTGGCGTGCGAGATCCGTGCCCACTTTGCCCATTGTGTCAAGGAAACAGAAATGCTTGTCAAAATACCAGCTCGAGTAGGAGCTCGCGGCTTCTGGAGGGATAAAAGCACCGTGTTGGCAAGCACAGGACCAGACAGGCAGATGTCCTCCTCTCCACCCACTAGAATCCTATTGGCAATTGAGGCTTAACAACCTCTTTGCATAGCAGAAAGTAGCGGCGAGGCACTTGCTGCGGCCTCGCTGGCAGGAGGCTTGGCTGCAAAAACCAGTGAGACATTTGACAAGGAAGCAATATGTTAGCAGCATCCCTCCATCCGTGTTAGCGGGGCCAAATTGCCACGGCACTTGCAGCCATGTGGAGGCATTAGATGCGACGTGTTAGACGCCCTGCCATTCTTCCTTGTCATTCCCTCCTTTCTCTTAGCCCTTTTTAGCAGAGCAGCCTGGGCCTGACACTTCTCTTAAGTGGCTCCGGAGCCAATCCTGCCTTGTGCTGCCGTATAGCCTCAGAAAATAGGCTGCCAGGTGCTGAACACCCACATTTGGAAGGGATGGCTCATGGTAATGAGTGTTTCTGGGTGGGTATTTTGGTGGTGGTTGTGTTTTTCTTGTCTCTTTTGTGGGTTTTTTTTTTTGCTGCTTTAGAAGCAATTCCATTTTCATGCTTTCCTTGAAGAGGTCACGTCTCTGAGCTGATGAATGGGAGGGATACAGACGAGCAAAGCCTCTCCCCACATTGGATCCTTATAACAGATTTGGTACCCCACAGCAGTTGTCCTCATATTCACTAGGTTTGCAGGCTCCCGGTCTATCTATAGTGAAGAAGCACTTCCCTGTAGCAGACTGACAATAACCTCGTAGCAATGAGCTCTGTTTCATGGCACTCTGGATACTGTGCTGTATCCAAACATGCCAATGGACCCCCCAGGACAAAGGTGCTGTAGAGAGCTTCATAAAGGCCTGAACATGCAGAGGAGTGTAATTGAGTCAGCAGCCTCAGGGTCATTTTGGGACCCTGTCTGCCCTTGTGTTTACCTGATGGGAGAGAGCAAGGGATAGGGAATACTGTAGGAAACCTGCCCAATCCCCCATCCCAGCCATGGAGCCCACCCCCAAAACCTCAGCCAAACAATGGAGCAAGGCTATGCAATGCAATTGTCTCACCAGTTCCTTCCCACTCTCTTTTAAGGCTCATTGGGTTTAATAAGCCATTGGCAAGTGCAGCATGGAGGTGAGCAACTCTCCCATTGAGCATCAAGGAGTTTTATAAGCAGAGATGTTGCTCCTTGAATTCCTGGTGGAGCTATCCCAGTGCATTGCATAGCCATGTATGCCTATGCAACACAAGCCCTGGGGTCATGTTCCAGGGTGAAAAGTGCTACCCCAGTTCCACACTCTTCCCTCGTGTTTTCCTGCTCTCTGTCGTACTCAACAGAGTACATGCATTTGCTGTTGTGCTTCTCTTGTGTTGTCATGGACATTTCCAGTCTGGGATTCGGGAGCACAGGACCAGACATGCACAGCCATATAAATCACAGTCATCGCCTCAAATACTCTGTTCATCCCTCAGCAATGGGACGCTGAGTTGCTTGCCTCTAGGTGACTCCACTCTCAAAACAAGGCTGGAAAGGGTCCGTCAGAGATGTTGCTGCTGCTCTGCCTCAGGCTGGAAAGGAAATAATCACTTGCTCCTTGTGTTTTCCCTGCAGATATGATCCTTAAGAGAGGACTGTGTGATTATCTGCTTTCCCTCAGTGGCTTTCCACCTCTTTCACCCCACCACATCCACCTAATGGGATCAATGGGATTACAATGCACCTCACCTTCAGAGGACTTTGCCTAGTGTTGTGTCACCATTGTCAGAAAGACTCCTGTCCTAGAAAGCCTTGCTCTCCATCAGCATTCCTGTACTCTATTTTCTGCTGAGGAATTTATTCCAAGTACCAAAGGCTTGAGTCCCTCATGTTAATTCCTTCTGGTCAGGGAATAAGCATCTGCTCTCTCCGATTGTGGGTGGCTTCTGTCATGCAAAGCTTGATGGAGACATGCACGTCAAGGTCAGAAACGCAGCTCAGCTTGTGTTGTTCACCTAAAAAACCCCAACACCAAGCAGCAGAAATAGAGATAATAACATGCCTTTAAAATGGATGTGGGGAATGTGCCTTTTGTTGTAATTATGATGCAAAGAAGAGTCAACCGAGGCATTCTAATGCATTATTTGCTTATTAGTCATTGGGTTTATATACTTCAGCTGGAAAGGGATGGAATACTTGGAAAGTCGCCTGTTTGGAAGGTTGGGAAGATGAAAGGTTTAGGAAGAGGAAGGTGAATACAGTGTGATCGGAGCATGAAAATAGAGCCTTCCAACCAAACTAAAGCACCCAATTATCAGCCAGACCTAAGCAGATCATTAGTGGAGAACAGCACAAGCATCAGAGTGCTTGGAGGTGATGTGGCTGTGAAGTGTTGGGGCCTGTGGGTCCATAAAAGCTTGGGGTTTGCCAGTTTATTCACCTGCAAGGCTGCAAAAAGGAGCTTGAAGAACCATCACCTGCCTTGCAAATGATCCAGTCCTGATGTATCGACTGACTGCAGCCTTTTCCTCCTTAATACTGGGCTTTCCCCTCTGCACGCTGTCCCACCATCATTCCCAATGACACGAACACGCCAGGTTTTCCATGTCAAATGAGTGGGAAAGCTCTCGAGGAAACAATTTCCTCCATGAAAGCCGGAAAGGGAAGTTCTGCCTGGAAGGAAGCACTGGCAGGATGAGCTCCTGCACAGCCCCAAATGCAATGAGCCGCTTCAATCCATTGCTGCAATGGGCATCTGGGGGCAGGGAGGCATCCCTCAAACACTTCCCTTTCTTTTAAATCCACTTTCCTTTCTTCCCCCCTTTTTTTCCTCACACAAAACAGTGTCTCTGATGGACTGCAAACAGAGCGTGGGCTGAACTCCATCCTCTTTCATCTGGATCCCGGAGGCATTCTCACCCCCACTCCCTCCACCTCCACACCCGATGTCCTTGCCAAGCGCATTGGGAAGAAGCTCCAATCTGGAGCACAACAGCGTACACCCTGAAGCTAGTGAGCTAGCTTGGGAGACTACTGATGGGTTGCCTCAGTGCTTCCCTTTCATTCCTGCCCAAGATTTGAGGCTCTTTATCCCAATCAACTGGAGATTCAAGAGGCAGAAGAGGATCTCCTCTGGTCTCTCCCATGCTGATCATAGAATCAGAGAATCCCAGACTGGTTTGTGTTGGATGGGACCTTAAAGCTCATCCAGTTCCAACCCCTGCCACAGGCAGGGACACCTTCCACTAGAGCAGGGTGCTCCAAGCCCCTGTGTCCAACCTGGCCTTGA
>JANHGB010045262.1:33677-50704 GCA_026283785.1 Coracopsis vasa | reverse complement strand
TTTTCATCTTCCATTGACTTTTCTTTCATTGCCCCCCCCCCGCCCCAAGGCTTTTAGTTTTCTATGTGGGTATTAAGCACAGATAGCACATTTAAAATCAGTCTCTGCAGCTCTCAAAACAAGCCATAAATCCACACCTTGATGTGGAGTCCATAATTTAGTCCTGTCAGCTGGATTTTCAATGTACTTTAAAACCTAATAAAGGAACAAATTATAGGAGAAATGTGCCAGCCTCAGCGGGTGTCATTGGCAGCTCATGGGCTGTGTAGAGCCCTGTTCAGCACAGCAAAGCTGCACTTGGAGGAGCTCAAGTAAAGTACTTGGCTTTTCACATCCAGTATCTGAATGTAATGCCCTTGGGATGATTCTCCTACTGGCTTTTACAGATGCAGGTATGAGTCTGAATGAGAGAAACATCAGGAAGGGAAAAGAAATACTTGGCTTAGGACAGGTAAGGGAAAACTTTGGAAAAAGAAAGGACTGTGCTGTTGCAGGGGCTGATTGAGGCTGGTATCCAGCCTGGAGGAAGGTTACAGGCTGGTTCCAGCACCTGGCTGTTAAAAGGCTGGATTTTTCCATGGAAACAGTTACTACTGACTGTCCCATTCACAGTTCGTTTTACTCATTCATTAGTTCCAGGTGAACCCAGGTTTTTCCATAGTAGCTGGCCAGAATGGGCTTTCTGAAGGCTGGTCCTGGTTGTGGGAAGGAAACTGGATTTTGCCCCAGTTGAAAGCAAATGGCATCATATGTTGATGGAGCAAACCTGCCAAAATAACAAGTATCAGCAATCACAGCCAGATTCATTAAATCCCTTCTGCTTGGATAAACACCCCAAAATAGTGGGATTTCAGAGGTGCTTAAATAAAGTTTGTTGGATGCAGAGCAATATTATCTCTGGAATAGCTTCCACTGTGGAACAGAGCAATCATGGGGTGAAGGTCAGGCGTGAGTTTTGATAGTTTAAAGGATTTTAACAGCTCTTTGTTTCTGTCCTTGAAACAGCAAAGCCTGGGGTGAACCTGCATCCACTGACATCTGCTTATCCTGGGAGATCTGCTTGTCAAAACCAAACATGGGCCTTTCCTATGGGTTCCTAGGTTAACTCTGGGTTTATGCAGGACGGATGCAGTTTGATTTCACTGGGGTTTCTAGTCAAGGCAGTGATGAATCTAGGCATGTAGAACTAATTCTTATGCACTGTGGTGTCATCCCTGGTTAAATCCACTAGGACTACAATGAGGCTATATCTAATCTTGTATGAAACCAGATATTTTAAGTTTTAGTGCCAAATGGCATAGGTATGAGGGTGAAATTCGTATAGGACATTATATAAATCACTGCTTAACACTCTTGGACTTCTACAATCACATCTAGTGAACAATCCCTGCTCCCACAGCTACACTAACGCTACTGGTGTTGCATATACAAGGACATAAGCTAAAGCCATATTCATGATGAATTCCACCCAAGGATGCAGTGAGAGCAGTGCTTGCCAACCGGGAGGATGAGGTCATTGCAGGAATTCCTTACATTCTGCCTTCTGCAAAGGGTGCCTGAGCAACAAGAGTGAAACTATAACAATAACCAGCAAATGGGAAGCTCTAAATGGCACTGGGTCTGGGCTTTTTCTTCCCCCTTGCCCCCTCCCCAGCATAATATGGAGAGAATAAACTGTTAAATTAGTTTTTGTCCTGATGGAGACTAATAAGCCCTACAGACAGCTCTGTTGCTCATTAGGAGTGCGTATATAGGGGGCTGCAAAGGCAATGAGCTGGGGCCAGAGGTACTCCCAGTGGTATCCATACTGTAGGCCATGTGATGGGGAGGCTTGCAAGCCTCTCTGAAGCTCTGCCATCCACGCTGCAGCTTATTAACCATAAATAAAAGTAATTCAGTGAGTACTGAAGCTGCTAGAGCTCAGTTTGCTGTTGATCGGTGTCTGGTGGCTCATTCAGCTTTTATTAATTGTATTAGAACTGCAGCCTGAGCTCTGTCCTCCTTAGATGCTAGAAAACCCAGCCTAGTAAGACGTTGCTGGAGCAAGTTCCTCAGTGTATGGCAATCCTGACTGTGTTTTCTTTCTTCTCCCCTTGTTGGAGGCCATGCCTGACCTCTTTTCCCTGCCCTAAGAGGTTTTCTGGTGTGCAAAGGATTGGTTTTTATGCTACTGCCTTTCTTTCACTGGGAATGTTAATTGAGCTCTTTCCCTCTGCCCACTTTCTTTTCCAGCCCTGAAGTCAGTCGTATCTTGGATCTCTAGTCCCTATTGAAAGTTGATAACGGGCTCAAACGCTGGATATGATGAAACGTGCATACAGCGTGATTCCATAAACCTTGTTTCCTTTGGAAAATAGGATAAAAGACCTTAGTAATGAATTTGAATCCTTGTGATTAACGAGCAAAGCCAAAGAGCCTTCATTTTGCTCACAGCTGTTCTGTAGGCAAAGGCTGTCTATATTTAACAATTTTATTGTTTGCTGCTGTTTATTCCTTCATTTCTATTATGGGAGGCTTTGTAGTTTTTTCCATAGATATTGGGACTTTAAATCATCCAGGCTTTGACCTCCTGTATGGCACAGGCCAGAGAATTTCAACCCTTATTGAACCCAATAACTTGCATTTGACACAAGCATGTCTTCCAAAAACCCATCCAGCCTTGATTTAAAGGCAAGAGATGGTAGCTGCCTTGGGAATTACTAGAAAAATAAGGCTTCTGCAGCTGCCTTGGTGTTTAATGTTAGTCTCAGGGGAGAAGGGGGAAACAACAACCCTTGCTTGTTTTAATGTCTTGGCAGCTCTTGTTTATGACCTTGTGCTGTTGGTATTATCCTCCAGCATTTAGCAGTGTTTTCCTGACCAGCCCTTGCTCTGGGTGTTTGTTATTCTGGGCACTTATGTGTTTTGGGAGATGCCAGGTAGGTAAAAACATGGAGGTCTGGCTTTTTCTTCAGGCACAAATGGGCACTGCAAGAGCTGTGTAAGCACCTTCCCGTTGGGACACTCGCACCTCCGGAAGGTCCATGGTTTCTCTTGTTTTCCAGGAAAAATTAAAGTGTTGCCTTGATCCCTGTCTTTGCAGGACTCTTATCTACTTGGATCTGAGCTCAGGCCATGACTTCTTTTAGGGAGGTTCCCCAGACAACTGCCAGATGGCAATTGCATTCAGTTCCTCCAGTCCGGCTGGCTTTGAACCACTGACAACAGGGTAATAACTACATATTCCTATCCTTTAAACCAGCCAAATCCTGAGCTGGGCTTTCTTCCTTCCTTGTCCAAATGTTTGAATAAGTGAAGCCAAGTTTTCTGGTTTTTATGAAATAATATTGTCTTGATTCATGTGGATGTTAAATAAACATGGAAAATAAACAGACTGTGAAGCAGGACTGAATGCAAAGCTGAATTCCCATGGTCCTTGGCTTTGAGGATCTGGTCTCCTGACCTTCTCCATGTCTTTCGGATGGACAGGCTGCTGTCATTTTCTCACTTCCATGAGTTTACAGGCAAGAGGTTCAGGACAAGCAAGGCCCAGAAAAGACTTCCACAGACCAGTTAGCTCCTGAAGCCAAAAGGTCCTGTGTCATTCCTGGTTTTGGACCTCCACACATCAACATCCTGGTGGTAGAAATGCCTTTCTTAACATCCACCCTCAGTCTCCCTTGCTGCAGCCTTTGCCCCCGCTGCTGTTCCCTGCTGGAGTAAATCCTTTGTCTCTTGTCACAGCTTTCTCATGGTTGAGCACTGTTCCGTTTCCCCTTGGCCTCTTCTCTCCCCAGCCCATGGAGCAGCCACTTTTGGGGAAGTGCAGCTGTTAAATGGACAGAAGTTTGGAAGAACCCCTCTCACCTCTATCCCAGGCCTGCCCTGGTGACCCTGGGGAAGTTCTTCCAACTTGGCTTGGCCCTTCGGTTTTTGTCTATGGATGAGCAGTCATGTTGTCTGGGATTCCCTCTCTCTGTGCTGGACTCTGCTTTCCAAGTGGGATGCTCCATGTTGGAATATGCCATTTTTGTTTGTTGGGTTTTTTGGCACTATTCCCATCTCTCCCTGAACTCATAAGCAACCCCTGCAAAGGTTAGAGCTACATCACCTTTCTGTGCTAGCCTGTTGCTCTTTCCTCCTTCCTGTACCTCTGCCTGCCCTCGGTTGGGGTTGCATGTGCAGTGCTCTTCTCTTTTTCCTCCTTGGAATAGGGTTCATGTCTCCATATGCTTCCCAAAGCCTCAGGCTGTGAGGGTGCTTTAGAAATAAATCATTCTATCACCCAATTGCTGTATTGTTTAATTACCCCCTACTTGATGGAGATGTCTGGAAACATAAACAGAAGGGATTCCAGCAGTTCTCACAATGTCTTAATGTTTGAACCACATTGCATGCTTCATGCTGCATCCTTTGCCACCCTTCCAACATCTGCCTGTCTCTTATTTCCAGTGCAGTGTTGCTCTCTGCACACTCAGTTCTGATGAAGTTTGGGTTTTTAAGTACTTCTGACTAGGAAGGGTGGCTGTGAAGCAGGAGGGAACTGTGTGTACTCGTGAGTACTACACTTCTGAAGAAAGATGGAGCTAATGGGCATGTCCCACCCCAGGTGTATAGGAATTTCAAGCCATTGGACATCCATCTCTCTACATACTTATATTAATATCATTTAGCCTTGAATAATGAGTTTCATGAAACATGAGTGTCTCTAACTTCACCTGTGCTGTACATGTATCGTGTTCTCTTGCAGCTGACTGTGCTCCAGGGGATAGGCAAGCACAGGCATGCTTAATTTCATGACCTCACACAAACCAATTACCCCATTTACAAGCAGCATTATGCTGTGCTGAGTCAAAAGCCAGTTTTACAGCATTTTAACACCAGGAGTTAATGTTTCTTTTCTTTCCCTTTCAAGAAAGGAGCTGTCATTCATCCTTTCCCTTCTTTAAACCTGCTAGATAAATCTGTTCTGACTTCTCTGGTGTGCCTCCGTGAACTCCCCTGCAGGTTTAGGCTGGTAAATAATGAGAGAATTGGGTTACCTTTCTTTCCCATCACTTCAGTAACAACGTGTGTGTGTTCTTGAGTTGTCTCCTTTTAACTTTTAAGCTTAATGAACGGCTAGGATGCAGTCATGGGGATACAAAGGTACTGCATTGAGAACATTGCTGTTCCAGGAGCACCCAACTCTGCAGTACCATTCAAAGTCCCAGGTACTGCATTTGACTCTGCTTTATGAAGCACTTCAAAGTTCAGAGGATTATCCAGAGTTTATCCAAACTTATTTGAAGCTCTTGGTCTGGACTGAGAGCTGGAAACCTCACAAAATTAGAAGCAACTTGTATGAGGTTTCTACTGCTCCTTGGTTTTGCCAGAGTGGAGGCATGATGAGATCAGCTTCTCTTGCAGTCCTATGGCTTCAGGTGATGCCAAAGCCAACAAAATGCAGAGATGTGCAAAAATGCTGGAATAAAGCATGGTAAAAAAAAGGTTGGCTTGATGCTTTCAAACCTCAGTAAGGGATTGGCTTGAGTCTGGCTGATTCAGCTTTGGGGTGGTTGTTTCATCTGCTGAATCCAGGACCAAAGGCCCCAGTGAATGCCAGGAACCAAACCCTGATCATGGTGTGGCTGCTGCAAGTGGTGGTGTGGCCTCTGGAGCTGTGATGAGGACCTTGTGTTCCTCCTGCAAGGGAGGGACAGGAGATGGCTTGAACTTTGTCCAAGTCATAAGGTCAGACCCAAGCTTGGATTTGTTTTGTTTGGGTGTTTCTTCTTCTAACCTGCTATCAGAGTGGCAGAAGTGGGGCTGGTTCCTCCTCAAAGCACTTGAAGTGGATGCATTGACTCTCTGGGGTCTTCCAAGCCACTGGCTAGCTTTTGTGGCAGCAGTGCACTGCCATGCCAGACCACGCTTGCTTTGGCCAAATGGGATGTTTATCAAAGCAGCTTCAGCTTTCTGAAAGCCCCAGCTGTTTCTTCAACCATGAGGAATATGTGCTGATGAGCCCTTGATCTAATTATGATCCTTTGGCCAGAGGTTGTCATTCTGGTGTTCCTGCTCACTTGCTCCATTCCCCACAAGCTTGGCATGATGCTAGCAGGGGTTGCAGGAGGAAGATGAAGGGCTTTTTCTGGTGTAGTGAATCTCCTGGTATCCGCAACAGGCCAAGGGAAGCTTTGCTCCCTTTCCTTGTGCCATATTGGAGGTGGTTCATTAACCCATCAGCCCTTTGCTTTGGCTCGCAGCTGTGGAGCTATTGCTTCCTCCCTTCCTCTGTGAGATGAGAATTCATGTGGAATTAAGCCCATGCAGCTGAGAGGATGCCTTCTGCTGCAGGTGGGGACTGGGCTGTTGTCTTTGCTAACTGGGAAGTTATCTTTGACTCTGTCCTGCAGTTTGATCTTTCTTTCCTATTTGGTGGGAGGGGTTTAGCTTTATATAACTGTTCTCATTCAGTTGCTGTTTGGGTGATGGCCAGTTGTTCCCAGTCTGGAACCCTAAGGAAACATGAGGCTGAAGCAGTGGAAGGATCATTAACTTGGACCCACCACCTCCTGCAGTCCACACGCTGTATTTTCTTCCTGCTTTTGATTTGGAGATTCCAAAAGGCTTTTCCACCTACACAAACCCTCTCTGATGGAAGCTCGGAAAGGTGAAGCAGCTCCAAATGCAAGGCCAAGTGTCCATGCAGGGGGCAGTGGAGAAGGCAACCTTCTCAAAAACGTGGAATGATGTGGTGGCCAGGGACTGCCTATCTAAAGAAAGGCAAAGCTCCTATTTAAGCCAGTGGGAAACTTTCTTGGGTTTGGGATTGCAGAGTTTGGCCCCGTAGATGTTGGTATTGGTGGTTTTGTGGTTTAATCCATGGGCCCACTTTGAAAATAAGAACTTTCTTAAAACAAACAAGAGCTTGCTCTTCCCCTGCTCTCTTCAGCTCCAATGAACAGCTCTTGGCTCACCCAGGCCCTCCTCCCTGCTGCAGCATGGCACAACTCCCCTGTCAGCAGCACATTGTTCTCATTGACTTTTATTATTCCATGAGCTAAATTACTGTGTGCTTTGATCTTCTGTCGGGCTCACTGCTCAGAAAGGGAGGGGAAAGGCTGGCTTTCTTGTTTTGCACCTGCCTCACTCATGCAGAAAGGTCAGGCCATGGAAGGAGACAAAATGCCAGGGAGAGACTGGGAGGTTTTGGAAGTCTTCAGTAGAGAAAACATGTTAAGGTGATGTCTCAAGGAGACAATAACTGCTAAATAGCTTATACCCAACCTCATGCCACAGTACCACCCATCCCTGTGAGCATGGTGCTGACATGGGTGCTGTCAATGAGTAGCAGAGAACATAAGGGTTGGAAAGCACCAAGCCTATAAAGTTTGTGAATGGTGGGAAATGGACACCACTCTCCCCAGGGTGAGACTCACCCTGCCCTTAGACTAAAACTTGTCCTATGGGATATGCCAAGCTGCTTGTGGGGATGCTCTGGCAGCAGCTCTTGCTTTGCTCTGGCAGGTCCTTTTGAGCCCTGCTCTTACTCTAAGTCTTGGTTTTCTCCTATCTCCATACCTGTTCATGGTTTTTGCTTCCTGAGGTTCTCAACAGGCAGGTGCCACCCCATCTCTCTCCCATGCATGGTGGTACTGGTGGTGGCAGACCTACCATTGTCATTGTGCTTAGTGCAAGAATGTAACTGGCAAAGACTTCCCTGAAGTGACCCTAGGCAATGGTGGGGATGGATCCCACTGTTTCCAATAAAGGGACTGTCTCTAAGCTTAGCAGCCATTCTCCTTGCCAGCTGAGTTAGTGCAGCCCTGAAGGAACTGGCCAGGGCAGAACTGGTGCAGAAGGAGCATAGGGAAAAGCACCTCACTTCCACACTTACCTAATGTAGAAGGTTTTGGATTCATATGGCCCTTGGGTGTTAACTTGTGTGGAACAACTGAGCTGCTGGGGTTGTGTAAAGCTGACAGCTTTCAAAGGGAAGCTGTCTGAGCATGTGAAAGGAGGTGGTGTGTTTATGAATAATGAACTCTGGTCTTGGGACTGGTAAAATTCACACGTGGTGCATATTGCCAAAGGGTCTGTTACGATAGCTCCCCAAGTGCAGTCCTTGCACTGCTACTGCAGCTCCAAAGCAGTCACGATGGTGGGCAGTGCAACTGGGAGATGTTGCTCAAGGCCTTGGGATAAATGGCTTTGGGCTTGTCTGAGAGCCCCAAGGTCTCCTGGAGAAAGGAGAGGAAAGATAGATCCTGAGGGATATGTTTCTATGACCACAGCAACTTCCTCTGACCCTTGCCTGCTCATCAGCAGGCGAGGATGGTTTGAGCCAGTGAAAATAACTCCAGTGCCGCACGTGATGTTAATGACCCCTCCAGAGGCTCAGCACCACTCAACACCCTTTTAATCTCCTGGCGTCCATACAGGAACAGAAGAGCTTGGAGAAAGCATGTACATTATCACATTGTAGAGCAGCTCCTCAAAATCTGAGGTCCTGAAAGCATTTAAACCTTCCCTGTGCTGTTCCAAGTGAGACAGTTTTAAACCTTAAGTTAACTAGTAGGTCACACAGTAACATGTCCCTTGATGAGCCTGTGCTGTCTTGTTACTGCTCTTCTGGAAGAGTGCATGTGCTTTATGTATTTCACAGATCCCACCACCTATCTATCAGTGATTGCCAAGCTTAGCCTGACATAGAAGTAGTAGTAAGATAAAAGGAGATGGCATCTTGTATCTGATTTCGTATTCCTTTATCTTAGGTTGAACCCAAAGACACTATATTGGCCACATCCTATGAACAACCCCACAACAAGACCCCTATGAACTGGATTTTGTTTTCTGACTATTCAGGCTTTGTATTCTGACCATTCAAGAATGGGAGCTAAAACCTTTTCTGGACACTGCAGGTTTTGTTTGCAGCTCTTGATGGCTCCTGGAAGAACCAAATTTTCTTGATAAAACCTGGATTTGTGTACCATGCAAATGCATTGTCTCATTCCTTTTACAACCCTCCAAGCAGAACCTGGGGACATATTTCCTCCTAGTGTCTGATTCGTTGTCTTTGTAGTTACTCAGCAGATACCACTTCTTAATACCCACATGAGCAGTGCAACACCTGGTGAGGTTTTGCTGCTGGCTTGTGGGATTAGCTGCAGACTGATAGCAACCAAGGCCTTTGCAGTAGGACTATGGTCCCGTTGAGCTCATGTTCCAGAATGTGTAGTCCAACTTGCAAGCTGGCACCTTGATTCAGCAAGGCCCTTTGGAAAATGTTTGACCTCTTTCATAACCTATCTTAAAATAGGTGAAACTTCCTGTTATTTGAAGGACATCTTGAGCATCAGTTTACCTTAAAGCATGTGTTTAGTCAGTAGGATGTGGGAGAACAAGAGTGTTTCTGAAGAGTGCTTTCCCATGATCCAAACTGGTCTTATGTGCCCTGATCAGTCAGTCCAGCTGTGCTGGTGGATATGGGGCAATTGCTATTTCCTACTTGTCTGAGCATCTTCTAATGGGAGCAAACTGATCACAGCCTCAAGAATGGGATTTACTCTACCAGGACACCTCCTTGGTCTTGTGTCCTTGAAAAGGGCTCAGTGGAAAACTGTTCATCTTTGGTTTTCTTGACTTAGATGCTCTTATTCTCTTCTTGAGTAAATAGCTAGCTGCTGTTTGTGCTGTTCTTGGTGGTGTATCTAACAAAGGAAATTACACTGATGTTCACATTAACGCCTTCAACAGTGTAAAAATAGCTGGGGTGAAATGCTGCCCATCAGAACAACTCTTGTCCCATTTTAGTGCACCCTTAGTCTGGGCAGAAAAAACATATAATGATTATAAACAGAAATAAAGGGATGTTTTCTTGGACTTTGAAAGCTTTTGACCCTAAAGAAGAATGCTCTGTTTATAACAGCGGGACTGTGTATTTTTAAAAGCCTCAAGACACACGTGTGCCGAGGAGTCCGAGATGCTCTTGGGTTTCAGCTTCTTTTCTGACCCCTGCTCGATTAGTGAAGATATAATTTGCAGCATGACCCCAAGAATCAAAAGTCTCTTTTTATTAGAAACTTCGGATATGACCTCACTGGGGAGCTTGAACTGATGAATGCATAGATAAGAAATCCTCTATGAAGCTCTATTGGAGAATTAATGCACAGAACAGATGAGAATGTGGATGTATTTGGGACAAAATACATTCATTAAGCTGTGCAGCTAGAGAACTAAAAATAAATGAGTAATAGCTGAAGGATTTTAATACATAAATAGCTTTAGGCCAGTATCTGTCTAAATTTGAATTATTAAGCAAAGTATTTCAGCACATGCTCAACTGAATACTTGAGTATTTTCATGATTTTACACTATTTAGGTCCAAAAGGACCTATTCCACTCATACAGTTATATTTCCTCCCAATACTGGTCAAAGAAACTAACTTCCTGGTTTTGGCATCTCCTATTGAAGCTGTAGCACACATTAGAGAGACTGAGCTTTAGTTACTGGAAATGCTGTTGTTGATTACTCTCCTATTTTGGGCAGCTGGGGTCACACCACCTAAAAAATCCTTACTAAAAATGCTTGGTTTGGGTTTTTCCTCCCAGCCTCCCACACTGGCTGCTCTGTGCCTCCAGTTGTTTGGTGGTGTTGGGGAGTTGCTGATTCATTGGTTTTCCCTCTGCAGCTGTACCTGACTCCTAATTAAGATTCCAATGTGGGCAACCAGGTGGACAAACCTCACAGCAGAGGAGGGACAATATTTAGCTTTGCCCCACGGTTACCACAGGTCTGTTACCACCGACAAATTTAGCTGTTACCTTCGGAGCATGTGGCACCATGGTTTGCTGCAAGGGAACCTGCCAGTGCCAAAGCAAAAGGGCAAAGCGGTGCTTGCGAGACACTAGAGAGCATCTGCAAAACCAAACAAGTTTGTGACCATTTACTGGAATAGAAATAGCGAGTCACTGTGGGAAGACAGCAAACGTTTCTAGAGTCAAGTGCTGCTCCTTTGGAGCTTTTGAAGCGTTGGAGGAAGCCAGGGCTGCGATTCACTGTACAAAGACATTAAATACAGCACTTAGAGCTCACTTGAGCAGCTTACAAAGGTTTTGTCTTGAGGTGAACACGGAGCTGCAGATAAAGCTTTGAATGGGTCATGCTTTTGTTTTTCCACCACACAACACTGTCAAATCAAGCATTTCTTAGCGTCAGCAGCTTTGAATTGGAAACAGCATTCAGCTGGGCTGCCGGACATCTTAAACCAAGGTTGTGAGCTGGCTAAGACCCCATCCAATATTAATAGCTTGCACTATTATACACAACATGACTACCTGGGCAGGCTGCTGTGTGCCCTGGCCAGGAACGCTCTGGTGTGAGATGGTGGCTCCTGCTGATCTCTCGCTGGTGTCTGCCATGCAGCTGTTCGCCTTTAGAAGGAAAATATATATATAAAGTAGTGGAATGATACTGTTCAACAGGAAAACTTGGCCGTCGGGCATACCACCCACTTGGAGTGCTGGATGTGCAGCACTTAGTCCTCGGAAGCAGTGAAGGGCTGCAGTGCTTCACTGCCCTTGTGCTGAGCCTCTGTTGAAGACAAGAGTTTCACCGAAACTGAAAGGGGAGAGCAGGAGGCAGCTCGGCTGCACCAGGTCTTCCTGGCGGGATGTGCTGTTAGACTAAACTACCTGCGGCGCTATGGGACAGCAAGCGAGGGAACCTGAGCTTTATAAACCGAGGGCACAGTGCAAAGCAGTTGCCAAGCCTGTAATCTCTGCTTATTATCTCCCTAATATACATCATCTGATTCACTGCCAGCACTTACTTCCGTCTCTCAGTCTTGCTACACCCCCCCTTCTTCCTGCTTGTGCAGAAGATAAAATGTGTTGTTATAACTGCAAATGGGGCCCTAGGGACTGCTCCTGAAACCTTGGCAGTAATTTGCCCTTCGTCTCTGCAGATTGCCTTTGACATCTTTGGGTTTAAAATGTGAAATAAATGAAGTATATTTATCTTGTGTGTGTATATATGTACATACACATAAAATGGATAAAGAATAATAGAAACATCAATTGCAAATCCAAAAGTCTGATCTAAAAGTGTATTTTATGCTGGACATCATGAGTCTTAATGACAAAATGTCAGGGTTTCCTGTGCGTGATTTTTACTGTTTCCTCTCCACACTTGCTGTAATCTCTCCAAGACCTCTGGAAGCTCACATAAATGCAGTTTTGTCTTCTGAGTCAATGGCAGTCGGTCCCAGTTCTTGTTTCCACTCTGGGTCATATTGACAGGAATCCTGAGGGTGTTTTTGTTTGATGTGGGGTTTTCAGCTTTTTCTGCCTTCCTCTGAAGAGGTCTTCAAGGATGGGGCTGAGTGCACGCAGCCCTTCCCTACATCCGTAATCCTGGGGAAGTGCTTGAAGTTGTGGCTTTTGGACCCAGAAGGGAGGTGTCCAAAAGCTGCAGAGCTCATGTAATGCAGCAGGAATCCTGCCCTGTCCCTGGGTGTTAAGGAGGAGTTGGGGGGAAGAGGCTTGAGACATGAGGCTGAATGCAAAAG
This sequence comes from Coracopsis vasa, assembly GCA_026283785.1. Lineage (NCBI taxonomy): Eukaryota > Metazoa > Chordata > Aves > Psittaciformes > Psittacidae > Coracopsis > Coracopsis vasa. The sequence continues at coordinate 38,171 of JANHGB010045262.1, read as the reverse complement.
TCCATCATCCTTCTGATCCAAAGGGAAAAAGCAATGCAGTGATTGTGCATGGGACTGAAATGCTTTGACCAGGGCAAGAAGTCTGTAACTCACAGCCTGATTAGAGGAACAGCTTCACCTTCCTGCATTCAGCATCGCCACTGATGAGTGTCCAAGCCATAAGAGAACCAAGGGCAGGGTGAGGGGTATCTCCCCTCCTGCTTTGCTCCACAGGGTCCTTTCTGCTACAAGCAGCCTCTAGAAACCACAGAGAAGTGCAGAAACAGAAAATACAACAGTATTCTTCCAATGGTCCTGTTCCTGGTGGGTGGCTGCTCTGCATTTATAAGGGAGGGTCAGACCAGATCTAAGTGGTCCCTTTTGGCTTCAAAGTTAATAGCTTTATGAACGCCTCACAGCATGCACTGCAGGGCCTGTCTCTACTCGATAACGTGGCTGTATGAAAGAGTCATAAATCAAACCTGAAATCTGGCAGGTTTAATAATAAATCTTAAACTTGTGCCAGGTCTGTGAACTTTTCAGCATAACTGAGGTGCTCTGAGAATGAACCTGAGAAGTTTGATGGTTGCGGGACGAAAACAGGCAGAACTTGTCAGTTTTGACCCCAAATCAAGGAAAATGCTGTGGTTTTGGCTAAGTGGGGCTTTGTGGTTTTTGTTAACCTGAGGCTCAAAGCAAATGTGTGTTTGTGAGAGGGAGGTGGGGGGAAAAGAGCATGAATTTAAATGGGAATGCTTTTTTGCCATGTTTCTCACTGCTCTCACTTGGAAGGGGGTGATGCAAGGAAGCGATGGTTTATCTCTGTATCAGGGGAGTAAATAACGCTGTGGAAACCCTATTTTGTTACCATGAAACTCACGTCCAGATTCCAAATCCCACGTAGTCTAATGACTGATCCTTTCAGATCACTTTTGCTTCCCTCCCCTAGGGTCCCTTTGTGCCATATCACTACTAAACAGGAGCAATTCCCTGATGTGAGTTCAGGTGGGGGTTAGTGAGGAGCAGAGGGAGCTCCTTGGTAGCTCTGGACCTATTTTGTGAAGGAGGACACATTTCCTGCTTGGAAAACAGGCACCTTTGGGTACCAAGTTCCAAATGGGAATGGTGTTCCCATGCTTTTTCCCTACCTCTAACAGCACTGAGCAAGCAGCAGCACTGATGGCCCTAAACTCATCCTATGAGCCTTGCAGCAACTACAGTTGCTGTTGCCCAATCTAGTAGTTGTATTCCCTGCTTTTACACATAGGGTCTAAGTGGGTAGTCACTTGGTGCCTTGCTCCGATGCTGCCTCGAGGAGATATTCAGCATCTGATACTGCTTAAGTCTTACTGGGACTTAGTCAATATTCTCTGAAGATGTGGGTCCTGGGTGAGACTTCAGTTCAGGCAGACGCTCAGTGGTAGTTTCAAAGCCCCAAGACACCTTTCTTGGAGAAGTTTTTAGCAAGATATAAGGTGGTTCTATTGAAAATCTCACTAGACATCGCTGTCTGCATCTCGTAGGCCCTATATGACTTTAAGAGTTATTTGCTATATTGTTTATTAGCTTTTTTAATTGCTCTTGCTCACAGGACACAGCTGCTTGTGTAAGTAAATGCAAAATAGAGGCATGAGTGAAATGTGCAGGGAAGTCCTTGGAATATGGGTCAGGGCAGAGGTTGGCTAAAGGCTGAGGAGGAAACTTCCTGCTCTGGGGACAATAACATGATTGATGCACCCAAAGAGCTGATTTAATCCACTTGAATTATTTCATCATGAGGCAGAGAACAGCGATAAAGAAGCTTCCTCCTCTCTGGATTGATGCAGGGAGGCAGCAGATAACAGGATTAATGATCTGAGCCTGTGGTTCAGGTTTCATCCCCAGCCGCTCTATGAATCAGATGTGACCCTGCTGACTTGGTTGCAGTTATTCCAGAAGGGCAGGGGTTTAATGAAAGGTGGAATTGAGCCTCCTGATCCCAAGGAGCCTGGCTCTCTGGGCATGATTAATTTTTCCAAGTCAAACAGATCTTTTGGGCCAGTGAACAAGTCTTTGTTCAAAGCTGGCAGGGACGTGTTAGGAGGAGGAGACTTCCCTGCTCTGGGTTAGACCCCTTGGGGCCTGCTCATCTCAAATGAGGATGTCGTTTGTAAGTAATGAGATGTTCATTGTGTGTGTGAGTTGTGTTCGACCTGCTGGTTTCAGCCTGGGAGTGTTTATTAGGGTTGGAGCCGCACAGATTTCTTCTTGTTCTGCTCAGATGCAGTTTTTCAACTTGCAGGAAATATTTGGAGCAGGAAGGAGAAAAAAGTGTGTGTGGGGCGGAAATCTTTTCCTTTTCATCCAGATTGGTTTCCTGGTCCAGTCTGCTGTAGGCCACATGAACAGCAGGGCTGGTGCAAAGGCTGAAGCAAGGGCGTGTGGTGGGGAAGGGATGCTTCTTTTTGGCAAAGGACATGTCAATGCTGGACTAAAGTGTCCCAGGGAAGTCCTGCTGCACAGAAATGCCCAGGAGGGCTCCTCCAAACTCAGCTGCGTTCCCTTTTGCTCCCATCTCTTGGTGGTTTCTCCATCTGGAAGGACCCAAGTAGTGGAAAAGAGCTGTTCCCAGAGCCTGGAAGTGAGCCATGGATAGTAGGCTTAAGCCCTAAAGTATGCATGTGAATGTAAATTGTGAACACCTCCAACACGCTGGCTGTTTGGATCCATGGCTCTAGCCTTGGCCTCCTTTCATGATGATCAGAAAGGGGTGGAAAATATTTATTCTAACAGATTGTGAGCAGCTGTTTTAATGAAGCATTTATGTACTAGGCAAACTTTACATTGCCCCAGAATGGGACACATGTGTTTTATAAATATACCATTATGAAGAATTGGGGAGTAAGAGATTCTGGGTCCAGAAGGCTAATCCTCCTACACTTATTTATTTTAATGAGGAGTTTATATGTTGGAAAGCAACGGTGTAGAAAGTAAGTGTGGGGCTTTCCAGGGTGCATCAGTGCTTCAAAACTGCGGCAGTGAAGCATTAACCTTTACGGACCCAGCGAGATACCCCCTGATTGTGCATACCTGCCTATTTAAAAATGCTTCCACCCCACTTTGAGCAAGAAAATACTGATCAGATATGGAGCCCTTCTATAGGAAAATAGCATTTAGAAGATGCTTTTATTGTGGGTTTGGAGGCAAATCCAAGCTTTGACATACTTCAGTTCTCTGCTTCCTACCAGATGATTAAAGAGAGGAAACTGAATCATGAAGTCCATGCGTCAAAACCCAAAGTGCATTTCCTAGGCAAAACTGTCAATTGCTTGATGCTGGTGCAAGTCTGCTGGAAAACAAATTGAAGAAGTGTTTTGGAGGGGTAATATCCTCTTTATCTTCATGTCAGCTCTGTGTCAGGTAGGAAAGCAAAATGTTGTTCTGGGAAGATTTCTTCTTACCACAACCACTACCTTCTCTAGAGCTCAGGAGTCTTTAATTCATAAAAATGCTGGTGGGAGCACAGGTAAACTGCATGCAAAAGGCATGGATACATTCCCTTTGCCAAATAAAACTGGAGGTCCTGCCTAGCAAGTTGTTGAGAGTTAAACTTTCCTTCCTTATTCAAATAGCATGTGGCCCTGCTGATCTGGGGAGGTTGTCATGGTTATCCCACATCAGCTGATGTCATCTCCTTTGCTGCAGAAATAAGTGCTTTTCAGCTGACCAGCTCAGGGGAAAGCTGTTTAAAATGCTAAGGCAGCCAGAGCAGCTCACTGGGGTCTCTGCTATGAGGGAACATAGAAAAGCTGTGAATCGGATGGCACTGCTAAATTGTGGAGGTATTGATGGGGAAACTAGTACGGACATGCTTGGATGGGGCAGCCCCAAAGGTATTTGTGGTGCACAATGGTGGCACTGAGAAGAGTGGCGGAGATGGGGATGGCTGGGGAAGCCGATTGAAGCAGTTGAATAGATGGAAGGAGAAAAGCAGTCAGAAAGGTACAAAAGCACAGAAAAATGAACCACTAAGTTGTTTGCCTTGTGACTTGGGGATTTTAAACCAGGATAAGGGTGCTGAGTGATAAATGGCTTTGGGATGTTAAGCATCAGGTCTGAGGGTCTGTGCCTGGCATCTGTATGTCCAGTGTTTAAGCTTTCTGTGAATAACAGCCTTTAGCTAAAGAGGAAGAGCCCTTTACAGTGCACAGGACCTGCCACCTTCTTTCTGTCAAGGAGGGGTGTGATGGCTGAGCTGTGCAGCTCCCAGGGAGATAAGGGCAGTGTTGTGGAGGCAGGATATGGGGACCAGCCTGCCCGTGAGATGAGCAGTGCTTGCTGATGTACAATAAATGCCAGGCATCAAAAGTTCATAGTAAGATTCAAGAAAAGATGTGAACAGGAGTCTTAAAACTTGCTTTTGGGAACAGGATGAAAGCAATAAGGAGTCTAAGCATGAATTAGGTGAAGACGCTACACAAAAAAGCATGTGTTAGGGTGTTCTTGCACCAGCCTACGCAAGAAAAGCAGCTGAGT
>JANHGB010045262.1:17609-28469 GCA_026283785.1 Coracopsis vasa | reverse complement strand
ATGAAGATCTACCTTGACAACTACATTGATAAACTCTTTGAATCAGATATCTAAAGCTCAGTTATGCCAAGTCACCTGAGGCTAAGTAACCCTGGAGTGTGTTGCTGCCCAAAGTACTCACCTTTTTATTTATAATGTGCATCCTTTGAGGGCAGCAGGAGAATTGGTGAACTTCAACAGGGTCACTGTAGGTATTAGGCTCCAGTATAGAGCAACAAGTTCGTTTTTGGCTTGGAGGAGTCGGTTGCACGGCTGGTTTAACAGCCTTCTATAACCTGCAGAGCAAATGTATTTGCTTTGGCTGCTGAACAATCTAAACACTCCTCCAAGAGCTTCATCTCTGTTGCGCACAGTGGATTTCTCTGCATTTGTTTCAAAGCTGTGTCAGAGTCACAGCCAGTGGCTCCTCTGGCATAATCTCATCCCCATCTGTCCTGTCAGGCAGCCAAATACACCTGGGTGCAGAGGGCCCCAGCAAGGTGCTGTGCATCCCCACAGCTTGCCCAGGCCATCAGCCGTGATTCAGCCTGATTTACACCCACTCTCTGTTTTAATTGCTCTTGGCTGCACCTACAAAGGGATTGAGGTAGGACTCTGGATTGAGACGCTTTGGTCCGAAGCTCCTAAAGCCCCCAGAGACACTGCTGGTGTGTTGTTATTCAATATCCAGCAATGAAGTCCCTCTGAAGATGAAGATTTGCGGCTGGCATGCATGGAAACTCCTTGTCTTGACAATGCTGAACTTGATTGGGAAGTGGCTGCTTGGAAAATAAGGAGCTCCCATGCCTGCCTTGACTGGGATGCTTGGGCTGGATGGCGGTGTCTTCCCATGGCCAATGGGAACCCCTCCAGCCCCATAGCATGTTTGTAAAGCCACACTGTCCCATGGCAAGTGTTGTTTCTCTGCTCCTTTCTTTCTTCTTAAACAAATCCATATGACATCCTTTTGTTTTCCTGAGCATGCTGGAATATGGGTATCGGAGGCATGAGGCTTTCGGAGCAGGGATCAGCACACAGGCTCCCTGCCTGCCGCACAGGGTGGAAGCAAAATGAAGAGCAACCTGTGTTGAGTGATGCTTCAAATCAGGCTTGTGTGCAGCTTTCCAATACAAACACAAGCCTGCCTCCCTGCTAGCCCTTCTTTCCCCCCCAGATTCCCAACACATGACTCGGAGCAGGGTAGCAGACACCGAAGGAAAGTGCCAAATCTGTTATTTAACTCTGTTGGCTTGGTGGAATGGTCTGATGTTGGTAGGAGGTCATGTTTTCATACAGGAAGCCTCGGAGAAAATAAAACAAAACCAACCTCCCCTCCTTGTCCCGGGGCCTCGCTTGGTTTCAGGTTGGGGCCAGAGCTGCTGACTCATCAAAAGTGCAGGTGCTGGACAGCCTCTCCCCGTGGTGAGCACCACTTCACCGCTGGCCCTTTGGGGTGGGTTATAAGCTTTGTCCCCATTTTCACTGCAGAGCAGATCCTGGATCACCTTATTCTTCTGGGTGCAGGTCTGCTGGTTTTGGTGTGCATTGCTTTGCATCACAGGCGCGTGCGTCTACTCTAGCACATAATTTGGCCCAGTGCCTCTCTCCTTTCCTTTTTCTGTACCACAGGAAGCAGCATTTATAAAATCCCTAATGGTCCTGTCAGCTTTTATACATTTCCTGTCTTGCTTTTTAAGTGAAAGAGGAAAACATAGCACTTTTGACCTGAATTACTTTGGATTGTGTTTGCTGGATGTGGTATTAGTCACCGGTCTGCTTCGCTTCTCTCATCTGCGATGCCAGGATGGCTGTGTCTGCTTCCGTGTCCTTATCAAAGTCCTGGCAACTTTAATGATTTCCTTAACACCCCTCCTTCCCCCCTCCAGTTCAGGGGGAATCTGAGTTCTGATTTAAAAGGTTACATGGGAAAACTGTTTTACCTTTTGGAGTCATAGAGAAAACCTGGAAGATGTGAATCTTTCTCACCCTGCGCACTAAGTACCAGAAGGCAAATAAAAAGAGCTTAAACTCTGTTACTTAAGATGGAACAGCTTTGCTTTTTTAAGCTAAGGCGGATTGGGTTTTTTTACAAGTGTTTTATTGAGACCGTGGCACAGGACTGATCTACCCAGTGCACATGCAGAATCACCTCTTTGCAGGAGACTACCTGGTTTAACTTATAGTTTACAGCATTGTTGAGACCATAGATAGATTTATTGGAGGATATAGGATGTTCTGAGAGCCCTAATCATGCACCTGAGAGTAGATTTGAATCCTACATTAGTGTCACCCCCTTTTTTTGCAGTGCAGTTAAGAAAGAGCAGTCCAAGTGACAAACCTCAGTTTTCCTCTGCCAATAACCAATGCTTTCAGGGTTTTTCCTAGGCAGCCTCCATCCGTAAGGCCCATGGAGCTGTACCTGTGCTGAGCAGAAATTCCTCAAAGCCAAGGGTTTGTTCTCAATGGGAGACGTTGTGCCACAGCAATTCCTGTTCATCCAAGGGACCATTTCCCACCAGTGCTCATGATGACTTTAATAGGGTGGCCTCCTGCAGCGCTTTGCAGGGCACGCAGCAAGAGAGGGGTTTTTCCTCCTAGAGCACACCTTGGTGTGCATAAGAGCAGCAAATTTTGGGCCAGTTTCTAGTAAAAGATAGGGAAAACTGACTATTGTATCCTCATTAACTTGAACCTTTCCAAAGTTATTTCCTGCATTAGTGGAAAATGTAAAATCCCAGACATTAAGTGCTGGGTTGAAAGATGTGTTATTCCATCGTCTCTCTTTGCTGCCTTGGTTTTTCTCTTCAGAAGTCCTCTCAATACCATTCCTACCCATAACTCTGTGAAATGGAGAGGCCAAGTGCCTGGAAACTGTATAACCAGCACAAGGCCAGCTTCTGAGCTGAATTGCACGCAGCATTGCAAATAAAAGTAACTGCTAGAGTCATTGGAGCTTAACCAGACTGAAAACTAGTCAAAGTAAGCAGAAAAGTATTGCTCTGTCTGCCATAAAGAGACATTTATGAAATCACAATGCTAGAACCAGGTGTTTCGAGCAAGGAAAAAAGTGGTTGAGTGGTACATAAAAGAAGTTCAGGCTTACTTTCTTCACCTAAAATAGGGAGAAAATGGCCAAGGACATCAGTGGTTAAACAGGCTATTAAATCAGCTTCAGGGGGAGCTGGATGCAGTTTTGCAAGGGGAAGAAATCAGGAGGACCATCTGTGAGCTGGATATTTTGCAGTTGAGATGAGGTAATATGGTCAAATATGTGCCTCTGCAAGTGAAGTTAGTTATTTATTCCCTTCAAAGACTTTCCAATGTCTCTGCAGTCTGAAGATTACTTTTGCAGTCAGTATCAGCCTGGCACAGGCCAGACTTGTTCTCCTCTTGGTACCACTGGAACAGTGGAGGAGCAGCCAGATCTGAAGCCCAGCTCAGGGCCCTTTGATCGGGGTCTGTAGGTTTCCCAGTGACCCAGAGGAAGCCACGAGTGCAGATTATCTTTATCAGGCACTTGAGCTGAGGTTACGTGAAGCAAGTCAGAAAGCAGCTGGGCTGATACTGCTGTGTTTGACTCTATCAGCAGCCAAGAATGGGAAGGCTCAGGGGAGCTACGCTGAGTTTACCAGGCACATCTGCACTGGGAGGGTGGACCCCAATCTGCCTTGTGCTGGGTGCATGCGTAAGGGTGGGGTATCACAGAGCATGATGCAGCCTCCCCGGGGCATCATGTTGTGTATGCACGATCTGCTCTTGCTTTTAGAGTCCTTAGGTGCAGCTTTTTTCTTCAGGACCAAGTGGAGGAATATCCTGATGCTTGTCCAGTTTGTTCAGCTCCACTGACCTAGCCTGTGGGTGTCCCAGAAAAGGCAGACAAAAAGCAATTGAGTTTCTTGTGCTGGACCAGGATATGCCCTCTGTTCTAGATCATTGGAGCTGTGGCACTCAACTATTTTCAAGCTAACATTGGCCTATGGTGTAACACAGACCCCCCAAACCTTGCAGTGTTTACCCCAGGGTGTTTGGTGGGAAGCAGACAATAAGCAAGCTGGGGCAGGTTAGCTGGTCTCTGCTGACAACAGAGGCTGCAGTAACCGGTTCCTGTGGGCCAGATGTGAAACAGCAATAAACTGCTACACAGAATGGTGTTTGGCACCCACTAGTAATGGGAGGCACCAGTGCTGTGTTTCTGGGGTGATTAACAGCTTTGGTGTCACACATCCTCCTGACTGTGCCAAACCCCACATCCTGGTCTGTCTGTGCCATCGCTTCCAATGAGCTCCACTGCTCCTGTTGGAGCTGGGCTCCTGATATCCATTGTGTCTCCTCCAGAAATGAGCGTGTAACAGTGCAGGTGATGGGCCTCCCTCCATCTCTAGTGAAGGGCTGGAGCAGAGCAAAGATAATGGCTGTGATTGTAGTGGCCATCCTCTGCACCAAGTGGAGACCAGCTAGTCTGGATCTAAGCTGGGGTTTACACTCTGTAAAGTGACAGATGGGAGAAATCATGCTCCTGTTGGTGTGTGTGCTCTCTGGTGAGGGGAAACATGCTCAGTGCTGGAGAGTTACCCTTAAGGAGCCTTTCAGTACATTTCAGGCTTGAGCGAGATGAAAGGAGACTTCTGAGAAGCATGGCCAAAAAGGGAAAAAATAAAAAGAGTGAGAGGAAATATTTGCTTTGAGATTCTGCTTTGGGGGCCTTGGGGTTATCTGTGTTTGGAACACTTCAATTAAGGGAGAAGTCAAAGAAACAGAAGACGTCACCAGGGCATTTTGATGCAAGGCGATTTCTTAACACGCACAGATCACTCCAGACTTCAGATCTGCCCGTACTCAGCTTAGAGGCAGGAATTGAATGAGCCAGCAGAATGCTTAAGGTTTCTTACCAGAGAGTTTGGTTTGCAACACCCATGTTTGGCAGGAGATGCATTTTACTGGTCTTGCACAACTTGATCTTTCCCCAGTGCCTCTGCTGAGCTTTCCATTGCACGCATCCCCTGCTCCCTCCTCCTGCCGTGGCTGATGCCTGTGTTACTCAGTTCTGAGACCTCAAATACAGATCCTGTGTAGGGATCTATAATTCAATCCCATTTCCAGTTCTTTCTGGATTCTTTGAGGTATTTTCCTCCAAGAGCTCCGTGCATGGCAGTCTCAAACAGGTTGCTCTGGCACTGCCGTGCCCCCTGCCACCCTTGCCCCTTGTCACCAGCTCTGGGCATTTTGGGGCTGCCTGGAGCAGCACATCAGTGCCCTGGAAAGCAGTGGGAAAACAGCAAAACTCATGTCAGATCCTTGTTTTTCTTCCTTGTTTTGACAACCCCTGGCAAGAATCTGGATGAAAACAGAGGGGCTGCAGGAATGAGGGATTTTACTGCGTGGTGGTGTTTTTAAGGATAGGCTTTGCCAGGAAAGCCACCCACCTGTTCAGACAAGGCCCCAGTTGTGGTAGATGCTGGTGAACAAACCAGTGTCTGTGTTTCCCTCCAAGAGCCGCAATTCCTGGGTTATTTTTAGCCGATTTGCACACCTCTGTTTATTTGCTCTCCCTGGTGCACATTCCTTAGTCCCTGTGACTTCCTCCATAGCACGGCCAAAGCCGGAGGCAGAGAGGAGCTTTCTGTGAGTGCTCACTATTGCTAATGGGAAAGGATTGAGATGCTGAGTGTTAGCCCAGTACCTGTCCAGTATAAACAACTGTTTTTCCCTCTGGGTGTCCCTGAGAGTCATCCCCTTTCACAGTGAGGATGTCCTGTCACCTTTCCTGTGCCTCTCTGGATGTTTTTGGAGCTTATAGGGGCTGTATCTTCATCTGCTTTTCTTTTCCTTGGATGCTGCTGGGCTATCAGCTTCTTTTGTCCTTAATGGCAAATTGCTGCTCCTCATAGTCTCCAAGACAAGGGAGGTGTTTAGTCTACTAGGGGCTTTTTCTGTGCTCATAAAATGAGGGACAAAGAAAGTGATGTCTTGGGGGTGGAAGGAAGGGATTTATCAGTGCAGGGAATCGGACCGATCTGAAGGAATCTCATAAGATGTGGATGAGTCCTTAAGTGATAAAAATAATCAGTCAGCTATGTAAACCAAAATGCTTGTAGACTTGAGCAATGCTGTCAGAGCCTGGCTATCGGTGTGGTCTCCTTACCACCATCCCCAAGAGCCTCGCTGACGCTGGTGTGCATCTTCCCAATGTGCATGTGAAATAGGAAAGGAATTTCTTATCCTTGTCATTGGAAAGAGCTATGAAGTGGGGAGAGTGCTGCCTGTCTGCCCTGTGGGACAGGTCAGGCTCCCAGGGCCACCCTGGATCCAACAGTTTGGGCTTAGCCTCTGTGGCCTGGCCAAGGTTGCACAGGAAAGTCCATCACAACGTGCAGGCTTTCAGTGTAGGAATACTTAATCCCCAGGGACTATCCTTCCATTTCCCTCTCTTTACTGCAGTTACTGCTGACTTGCTCCTTGGATGGATCTTCACTTTTTTCTCTACTGGGACATCATTACTTGTCTGCACAGGTAGGAAGGCTGTTGGACAACTCTGTTTCCTTTCATTCTGCATTTTCTCCCTGGGTTTGCATTAACCCTTGATCTAATGCATTTTCAATGTGAGCCTGCATTCCTTAGTCCTTATGTCAAGATCTTTGGCCATTGCAGCACGGTCACTTGGGAAGGTTTAGTGGTATGAGGATCAGCTCTGAAATATTCAGACTTACGAACCACAGAAGAACTGGCTCAGCCCTTCCCTGTTTCCACCAGAGCCAGCTCCCCTCAGTTACAGGAATGCAGCACATGGACAGGGTTGGGCATGACTAAAGCCAATGTGACTTTTGTTAGGGATTTCCTTGGTGGCCTCAAGTCTGTAATGACTCTGCTGCTCTCAGAGCTGTTATTTAGGACATATCCATTGGCCTTCCCACAGCTTGATGCTGGCTGTCATGAAGATGTTAGAAACCAATGTCTGAGCAACTCTATGTAGTATTAGTTTATGTGTCACTGCCTCAATACCCTGAACTGATATTTCCCATCTCACTCTCAGCCACACACAGTATGGGATGGCACCTACACCTGGCAGTTAAGTTGGGAATCTGAGTGATCTGTGACCAGCAAACTCCAGAGTGCTTTGGGATACAGGATATGCTATGGGGTAGGATGTAGACAGCTGCCTAGACTCAGCTCTGCTTGCAGGAAGGTTATAGGATCGCTGAGATGTTTCTGTTGGGAATGTAGTAAACACTGGCTGTAGCATGTGGCTTTGTGTGTTGGAATACATGGGGAAGAGAACCAGGTAGAGCACCTCACTTGTTTCTTGTCCCCCTACCCAAGGCAAAAGCAGCTTTTCTGGGGGACTAAGTCATGAGCAGACTTTGCATGTGGATGGAGATATGTGCTTGTGTTGCATTGGAGACTGTGGTTTGTTTTCATAGAGGAGCTGGTGACCTCTCGTGTCTAACTTAACTGTTGGGTGGTGATTACTTGGTGACCCAAGGCAGAGCATCTAAACATGAAATAACGACAATGGTCCCGATGGCACTGGGATTAGCATTGTCTCTCCCCTCCTGCCACCTACCACTTGCAGTCCCACTGGGAACAATAGGAGCAAATTCCCCGTGCTGCTTTAATGTGGTTTGGCCATGAAACTATGTACACTCTAACCAGCTTGCTGTACGTTAAACAAACAGGGAGACTCCTCGTTGTAGTGAAAGCAGAACCATTAATAACATTGTTTATAATGTGCTCATTTGCTGATGTCGAGGTCAAGCATGTTTGACATTCCCACTGCTCAAAGGGGGGTGGCTTAGCAGGGACCTCTGCTTTACATCGGACCCATCTCCTTGTTTTGCAAACCACATCTACTTTTTCCTGAGAAATGTTTATGGTTTGGAGGTCGCTGACATAATTTTAACCATCTGCTCAGCTCCGAAAGGGAGCGATTGTAATTGCTTTTGCCATGGCCCTCCTAAGCCTCAGTTATTTCTTTCATGCGCTGTGATTCATGTGTCACACTCTTGCTTACTTCAAGCGTCTTGAAATGCACAAACAGGAATCACTTCAGAGCCAGCAAAAGCAAACAGCTCAGCACCTGCCACTTGCATGCTGTCACTGCGACTTGAAAGCAGTGTGTGGGAAGCCCAGCCTTGATAGGGCAGGGGAAGGAGGCTTTGCCTTCATCCTCCGGTGTTGAGTAAGCAAGGAGGATCTGGACACATGCTATGTAACTTCATACCTGCTTTGAAAGGACCAGCTGAGAGGCTGGGGAGGTGACCCAGCAGGCATTGTCTGTGCTGGCTGTTGGTCCTATGGAGGTCTTCCACCGCTTGATCAATAAAGGAGGTACCTCTCAGTAGCTGGAGTGTGATCATTGTAAGAGACCTGGTCTGTGCCGATGGTTTGACTGCTGGCTCATGTCTGTGTGATGAAATTGAGGATATTCCTGTCCTGACTCAGCAGGGCTGTGGATCAATAAGAAGAGATGGCAGTTGTTTAAAGCTTTGCTTTCCTGTGTTGCTGCAGGAGCTGGCAGCTGGGATATCTGCTGAAAACTGTGGCTGAGCTAAAAGTGTTAAAAAGATGCCTTTCTCTCATTTTTGTGTGCTGTACTTCATGCTCCCCCATACTCTCTGTCTGCTAAATGGGACATAGTCAAAGCCTGAAATGGAGGTTGAATTTGATGTGATGATGTCTCTGGAAAATGGCTGATGACAATGACACGATGAGTGATTCACAGAAGTAGTTTCTAGTTCTTGAAAACAGCCCATTTCCATGTGAAGTTTACCATCAGACAAGCAAGGCAAGGGCAGCGGATGCGTTATCAACCTATGAAACAAACTGGGCTGCTTTTCAAATATGAGATACCCAAGGGCTGCCAAAATGCATTTTGGTGAGGAAAGCAAGATGAGAAACTGCTTTTACTGTAGAGAGAACAGGACAGGACTCTGAGACGTGCATCTATCACCTCTAGAGAGAAGCAGAGAAATCTGTGTCTCACCATTTCCATAACGAGCAAGTGTACATCCCTGCCTAGAGGGAAAGAACAAGTCCTTTGGGATTACAGCAAAGCATAGATCTGGGGTTCTGTGTCAGCTGGACATCTGGCCCCTTTTGTGGATCCTGCCCTCTGAAATTCCAGCTATAATTTGCCTTTGGAAACATCTCTGTAGGAGTGGGCACAGTCGGTCAGCCCATACATGTGTGCTGGCTGGGCAGGGTGACCAGCTCTGTCTGCCTTTCCTGCAGTGCCAGGATTCAAGGTCTCTCTTTCTTTACCCTCATGTTGATATTAAAAGAGCGTGTGAGAGCTCTGTCCTGAAGCCTTCCACCAATGTCTTGCACACGGCTGATCCCAGCCAGCTGCATGCAAACCTCTTTGGGGGTGTGGAGACTCACAGAGAGTGTGATCACAGGAGTCTTTTTTCCTTTACTTGGCTAAAAATAGTAAATTATGTAGATTTCCATGGCAGAAATTCAAGTTCTAAATAGTGTTTTAATTTTATTTTCATCCTAGTTCCCAAAGGAGCAAAGGATGGCGTGCTCATGTGTGGCTATGTGTATGTGAGTGTGTGCTTGTTTATCCATCCATATTCACCCCTGCATACCAGGTTTTGAACCCTTGGGCAAATTCCAGCAAAAATGTGCCATTTTGATAGTGGTCTCAAAGATTTTTAATCTTTAAATGGTGTGAAAATAAGCAGCTCAAGAGAGAAAAGCACTTTTATTAATAGCTGCAGTGAGAAGACTGACATCTAAGCTGAACCTTTAGTAGACAGCAAAGAATCCACATAGGGGGATGCTATAAATGCTCCAACCACAGAAGGAGTTTCAATCACAGAACATCCTTTATTGTGCACCACAGAATCCAACCACAATGCAGAAATCCCCAGGAAACTACCCTGTGTTATTTCTACTGCTTATAGAAAGACTCATCTGGTCCATTGGCTTGTTTGTTTGTGTTTTGCTTTTCATTTTGTTTTATGGGGAAGCTGCAGGGCACGACGCTTCAAATTAGCATTATATTGCTATAGGAAATGGTGAGAAAGGTCACAGAAATATCCCTCACTTGGCAACGAAAGGCCTCTAAAACCCCATCCAGGCTGTGCTCTGCTGAGCAGGGTGTTGAAGATGTGCTGAAACAAGGCGTGGGAACATGGAGCAATGCATTGGGCAGCCCTCCCGGGACACGGGGGGAATATCTGGGAGGTCATCGTGCCCTGCCAGCCCTGAGCTGCCCCGGGTGCCTCTCCCCAGCCTCTCCTTTAGTGCTGTGCTCTCTGCCAGGATGCTGTTTGCTTCCCTGGGGTACTGTGCTACAGGCAAAGAGAGGCTCATAATAGAGGATGCAAAGAGGGACCAGAGTTTCATACGATGTTAATGGTGGGATTCATCTTGCCGAAATGCAGCTGTCTATGAGATATCCAAGGCTAAGCTTTTCTTTTTATAAGATCTCTCCATAATCAGAATAAATAGGCAGAAGTAGAGGTACCTTATCCTAAGGTCAGTGGGGGACCATCCTCTGGGGCTTATTGCTTCTCATCATGGACTTCAACAGAGCTCAAGGTGACCTGTTTAGATTTGGTCATCTCACTTGTATACACATCTTGCATGTTAAGGACAGTTGAATCCCACTCAAGCTGATATAGTCCACAGCATTGGCTTCAGGAAAAGAGGTGTTTTAGTGTTTGGGGTTTTAGTCCACTTGTACCAGCAAGGTCAGCTCCAGATTGAGAATGAGATGATGAACAAGTATGACCACATCCAGCTGCTGTGAAATCCCCCCACTGCTCTGAAGCATCTGACTGGGTCATGGTGGTGTTAAATGGACCTTAGGTCTGATCTGTCTCTGACAATAAAGTGCAGATAACTTCTTGCACAGAAATTGTGATTAGGGCAAGC